>KZ308176.1:1516187-1562691 GCA_000376725.2 Ladona fulva
GATATAAATATCCAAATAAATAAATAAAAATTAACAGAATTCTAAGATAAATAAGCTTCACTTTTCTTCAAAGATATTTCCAGCTCATATCGTTTTAGTCTTTCTGGAATATCCTGATCATGATAAAATGACAGCGCTTCTGTTGGGAAAACATGGTAAAATATTTTCAATCTAGATGTCGCATGCGGTATAAAGGTATGAAAAATCATCAAAACTGTTCATGAAATTTAGCCTAAAAACTTCTCCATATACTAAAAGTGGACTCGGAGATAAAAAAGAATGAATTGAAATGCTTCACAGACAATGCATAATGCTTTTTTTCTACGAAGAAACGAGGCGTTTCCGAGTATGGTATTTTTATGAGAGCAGATAACACCTATCTATTCATGACTTTTTTCTTATCTTTCACTCACCTCATACTCTACAAATTGAAGCCTAAAGTAAGCTCTCTGCGGTGTTTCTCCAGCTTTATGGCTCACGCTTTCACAATAGGCGTGTATGACTAGCGGGTCGAGAATCTATAGCATACTTTCCTTAGGCGGATTCCTAGAAGAGAAAAACGTCCTCTCAAAACGACCTTGGCCAACTCCGATACTGTTTTTCGTTAATGCGGAAATCATTCACTCCATTCGTTTTATTTCCGACGTGATACAGTTAAAACTGTAAGAGGAGAGAATTGGATTCATACCTCCATAAAGCAAATGAGTCCTTGGGCATAAACTATCATTTTAATTAATTTCACTATTTTCCATTAAATTTAATTTCGCGCTTTTTCTTTGATAAGATAAGAATATCAATTCTTTTCAGGAATGTATTTTGTGCTTCTTTTTGCAATTCTTATTTTGACGATTCGAGATTAAATAATCTGGAACCGATATTTACATATGTGTTAAAGGTGTTTTTAAAACCTACCTCGAGTTTCGAAAACTAAAAGCCCCATAAATTGAAAAAGTGATTCTTTTCATTCAAGAGCACTAGCATCAGGTTTACCTTCCAAAGTGTTTTAGTCAATTTAGTTTCAAAACTCATGAGAGTTTGCTATTTGAATGATTCTATTGGTATTACACTCCCTTTTCACCGCATGAATATAATAATGTTTGCAGGAATAATAGTCTCTGAGATCGTGGGGATGGAGAGTGAATTAAAGTAGTGGGTGGAGCAGATGGGAAAACATCACCCTTTCGTGTTACCATACCACGTAAGAACACGCAAACATATCACGCAATGCATGTCTATAATTTTATTTTGGTGTAAAAATGTAGCTTGATAGTTGGAGTTTCGTTCTCTTTTTATGATAATCATTTCTTGGGTCGATAGAGAGTTATCTCACAGTATATCATCTCGGATAACTGTACTTTTATTTTGACTGTTTTGGTTCATGTTATCACCAAGTATCGATACGTATATAATAGAATGAATCAGCAACTGTAATCTTGAAGTGTATTATGTAAACGTAATTATAGTGACCGAATGATTAAGTCATGCTTACGAATCCGAATGAAACAATGCATAGCACAGACATTTTCGGTCAACATGAATTAGCGTGACGGAAATTGTAATAATTAGAGCAATTAAAGCGTTACCGTATGGTGACCGAGAGAGAACAATAGAGAAATATTATGGCAAGTCACCGCGACTGTTAGGAAGTGCGAGGTAACACAAACATCCTTTGTGACAAATTCTTGCGTCATAAACTTCCCGCGCCGAAAGTTTGCAGGGAATACGTGGGAGAGGTCCGATCTGGAATATTCCAGAGGAGCTTGTCCTAAAATTTCAAGTGCGGAAGTGAAGGAAAGTTATCGCATCGCAGATATATTTCAGATCTTCCTAAAATAAGCCGTAGCGAACTCGGGGAAAGCACGGAACTAAATGGTCACGAGTGAGTTACTGTTTTGTTTTCGTGGTGAAATATATCCGTGACACAGAAATTCGAATGCTCTGAAATTTTCCATTGATGAGCTAATCTCTGAAGCGCATGGATGAATTCAAAATGTCACCGGAATGGATTGGGAATGGGACGAAACGGAAACGATTAGCTCTTGCATCAAGATTAACTTTGCGACGGAATATTCCTATTGACCTCGAAATGATAGCTTTTGCCACTCAGTTCTTAATATTTCTTCAATATTTTCGTCTTTACGTCTATAAGTTTGATACAGCTAAATTTTAGTAAAAATATTTTTTAGCTTCGATAGCTGAGGTTATTTAATTTAATTTTAACTAAAACGCTATTACTCATCTCCATCATTAGATAGGATTATTGATAGATATCAAAAGCTATCTTTAGACGAAATATGTGAAACGAAAGTGTCTTGGCTAAAGGTAGCTCGGCTAAAATAGTCATACTTCTATATAAAATAATAAAGAGAAATGCTACCGCAGTACACTCGCGCATACTTGACTGAAAGAGAAATTCCCAGTAGGAATTCTCTGAGCCTTGAATGAAATACCTTTTGAACCGTGTATTTTGACTCGACCATTTTATTTCGAAAGTTTTGTATTTATCTAATGATAATGATCAGGGACGGATTCAAGCTATCATAAGCCATATGCGTAAATATTAGGTTGAGCCCCCCGCTAGGAATTATGCTTAACATTTAGAATATTTTTATAAAATATATAAATATACATCCCATGGAAATCTCAGTCGCTTTACGGCTAGAATAAATAAGCAAGTTCTGAATTACAATGCATAGTATTTCTATAATTTACAAAAAATGATGGATAGACGTTACAATTTAATATAACCTTTAAACATACTATGTAGACCACTCAAAAAATATCAAATTCTTTATTGAAGTGTAAAAAAACAAATCATTTTGTTACTGAAATTTTATTAGCGCGGTCTTATCGAGGCCCACATATGGTTGAAGCTCTCAGCTATCGCCTATTGCGCCTAATTTATAATTACGCCTCTGAGAACGATATATGAAATTTATTCTTGTTATACAGTTGCATAAACTACTATACGTATTTGTGTATTACTGGTTAGAAAACTTCATTACTATAACCACCAGAAAGAAAGTTTAAATCAATGAAGAGAGACTTATAAAAGTAAACCCAACTTGCCATAAAAAGAAGAAAATCTTGAGGGATCAAACATCTAAAGCCGACGTTTCCTTCCGCACTAATCAGCGTTGAGTATTTTCCACTGAGAAAGCGAAAAAGTATAGTCTTCGTGGTCCATCCTTATTAAACTTATTTTATTATTAAAAATAAATGCTAATTTAATTCCATTTTACCGCTACTTTTCCCTACTAGTGCATAGGCATGAGGATCGTAGGAATATCCAAGAAAAACAATTCGGAGACAGGAAACCAAATTGAGGAAGTCAAAATTTCAAAAGTCTACCTTATCTGAATTTGAGTGGAGCTTCTAATCGGGCAAGAGGAAGACGCGTCTTTTAGCACCGTCGGAATCATATTTGACGGAAAACCCCATCGACTAAACGTCACGAAGGAGTATAAGGAGAGGTTGCACCATCCGTCATCCCGGTGAACATAGGTGTGGAGGAAAAGAGGGCAAGGAGTAGGAAGATAAGGAAAGAGAAACAGTCAAACCCGAATAATCCCTTTTTCTTAGAAACTCACGCCATCGGAACTTCGAAGCGTCGCCGCCAGGGGCATTGCTTGTCCGTTCCCTTTCACCCTTCCTTCTCTTCCACCCAAACTCTTTCTCTTCCAGAGTTTCCCATCGGCCTTGGATATAGCATCCGCCGGTCTGTGACGTAACAGTGACTAGCACTTTTCCGGGTAGAGCTTATAAGACCGCCGGAGCGTCGATCCTCCTCAGACGCTCATCGTCCGCCGAGTCGACAACTACTTCTCTTGGTGAGTGCGAGGACAGGCTTGTTTTCTTCTTCCTCCGATCCATTTTCATCAGGAAGTCAATATTCCGCGTAATACACGTTTCAGCGTTTCTTCATTAACGAATCGGGAAATTGGTGTTTTTGACGCGAAGTGAAAATTAACGTTTAGACGAGTGCGCGGGATAATTTGAGCAAAAATTAATTTTTTGATTGTGTCAAACAATATTTTTAATCTTCAAGTTGATGCCGTAAAATTCTGGTTACGATTAGCGGGGTAGAGATTCCTTTAGTAATACTTATGTAGTAAATTAATGTTTTATTGTCTTCAATCCTCCTACGGAAATCCATTAGAAATGAATATATAATTAGAAGAATCTCTTGAATCGTTCGAAGTTGATCGTTCAAGATTTTAATTTTAATAATGATTTTAAATACTAAAAATAATCGCTCCGCTATTCTTCTCTATCGAAACAACTCTATTCCCTTGGTGTTCTCCGAAAAAAAATATCAACACTCGGAACTTGTCTGAAAGTCTGTTTGTTCAACAGGTTAACCCAGCAAACTCCTCAATCTTGTGAAAATGGCCCCCACCTACAAGCTTAACTACTTCGATGTCCGCGGCCGAGGCGAACCAATCAGGTTCATTTTCCATCAAGCCGGAGTTTCCTTTGAGGACAACAGGATCTCAAAGGAGCATTGGGGAACAATCAAGCCAAGTGAGTAAAGAATGTCGATAACAAGTTCTGTGTGATAGCAAATTTTGTTACTAATCCATTCTATTGCTCAGTGTTCTTCGATCGTTTTAGTAGAAAAATATAATCCTGATATTATTTTTCCATTCGTAACGAATGCTATCCCGATATTATATTTATGGCTTTGTATAGTGGCTCAAATCTAAGGAAATGAAACAGCCCCAGGTTGAGTAAAATCGATAGTGTCTTCTCTCTAAGATTGATTTGAATCTGTTTAATACAAGGAAGATGAGACATTGGAAATTGCCAAATCGAGCCGTAAAAAGTGGTTAAAGTTTGATTTTACGTTGAGTTGGCATTCACATTTTTGTTTGGTATCTTTTTGGCCACCTCCCGGTACGGCGAGAGATAGATAAGCGCATTGCCGCAAAATAAGAAAAAGTAACTTAGTTTGCGCAACGACTCATATCTCTGAGTAAACTTCATTAATTTTTGGAATGGCTCCATAATCTACTGAGAGGTTTCTTTATCCATTGGAAATGTACAATTTCGTGCGTACGCGAGATGGCTTTGTTCTATTGGTCAGTGTCCAAAATGGGACCTTTTTGAGAGTTTGCCACCGCCGATGTTTTTTCGCTATCTCGAGGACATCATGAGTTGCACCTTTCACTCCGCGTTTCGACTAATTCCGAATGGCTTTGTTCATCGCATTCCAAATTGCTGCATTCCACACTTGGGTGTAAGCGGCACCTATCAAGAGCGTGGGTTTTCTTGGATTTAAGAGGCTTTTGTCTTTTTACTCAGAACTGAGAATCTTATTGTTTTATTCAAAGCCAGGTGGAATGTTTAATAGGTTTACGTTTTAAAAGCCCTTGTAAACGTGGGATTGTTATTTAACTGAACTATTGGGCATATTGGATGCATATCGTTATGAAGTTGCAACAAAAATTTCCCCAATGAAGTTCTTTAAACTGTAGTAATTTATTTTTTTAGCGCTTTATCGCAGTTACCGGTGGAATATATGGAAACATTTTTACGTTAAACATTTGTCTAATTATATAATTTGTCCACTTATTTCTCATTTCACTGCTAATAACCTCTCATTTTTAACTTCCGCAAACAAGTAGGCAATGTATCTTAATAGCTCTACGATAAAGCCAAATTACTGGACATATTCGGGTGAATAGAAACCGCATTACATAGCGTTCTGATCAAGATAGCGATCCGAAATCGCCCGTATCAACATCTCTCGCCCTCCGTAGCTCGGTATCCCGCGTTTTTTTTAAGAGGATAAAAATTGCGTGACTAAAGCACCAAGAAGAAAAAAATTAACTCGGAACTTGAAGCGAAAGCGGTCGAGCCTCTTAAGAATAATTTCTTAAATGGAACTGTCTTCCCGTTTAACGATTCATGTATGTGCCGTGCGTTCCGGAACAGGTATCGTATCAGTCGACCGGTGATGTCCCTCAGCTTCTCATGATGGAAGGTCACCTTCAGTGGAAGTCATTGAACTCTCAAAAGAAGCCTCCAGAATTCCGGAAAGAGGGCGTTTAGGCGAAAGCCGGAGGATGGACGAATGAGAGATGCGTACACCTGCCTATCAAATTGTTAAATTTTCTGGATTATAATGGGGACAGATGCTTGAAAAATAGGCGTATTTCCAATTTAGGTTCAAACGGAATTTGATGCATAGGTTTCCACATTATCGCTGTAATGGAAGTGGTCTTTTATTCGATCAAGCCTAGCGAGGGTTGACGTCAAAAATGGAGAAGGCGTAGAGGCTGCGCAATGTTTTTTTAAGACCGGGAAAACTATACAGCCAGCGGTTAGAGAGTTAATCGTCGTTAAAGCTCGTGGTTTTTGAGGTCGGGCAGCTTTTCCTGACTTTGTAAAAACATTTTATAAAGCATTTCGTAATTAACTTGTTACGCAAGTGAATGAGCCGCTTTCACAAACCAGACCCATTGTTTTTTTGTTTTAATAAGCTTAGAAAATTATGAAAAATACTCTTATAGAAGATTTTCTCCGTTTTTAACTTCGGATCTTCGTTTCGATAAACTTAAACCCAATTGTTCGCGATAAGTTATTACCTAATCTGTTGACATAATAATGAATGTCCGTGTGAAGGTATTATTTCAGTATTACGTGATTCCGCTTGAACCGTGAAGGGCAATTTCATTGCTTTTCGTATCGAACTTAGATTTCTTATACTTCGAAGACTAAAACCATGTCACCCACTGAGGACAAGGGCTTGGGATTATTTATTAAAAAGTCATGTATTTAACTTTCAAAAACGTTGGAATTGCCAAAACTTGGCCTAAACACAATAATTAACTAAGCTTCGTTGCTCTAGCATGTACATTTCATATGTTTGAATTCAGTTATTTTCTAGACAAAATAGTGCTAATCTCTTAGTTTTTAAAACTATACGTAGCTCAATCAAAGCATAATTTTTAGGACCCAAAGGTGTTATAAGGAATTAAAATTTTTGGGTTCATAAAGCACTATATATTAATCATGATCTTGGGACGCAAGTTCATGATTACCATAATTGAATAATTGAACTTGCCTTTCATACAGAAACTGGCCTTCCTCACCGTCGTTACAATTTTTCATTTTTCCTCTTAGCCTTTCCTTCAAACTTGTTAATACGGTAGTACGTTATTTTTGAAGAAATATTCTTCAAACTGCATAAAAATTTGCCGGATGAAATTTTCCTTGCATAATTTCATGAGCTCACCTTTCACTCACTCACCAAAATTAACATTCTCCCGTCAAATGACCCTGATAATGAAAAGGCCTCTTTAAATGCTTTGGCACGAATTCAAGATTTTTGCTTTATATCGTTGCTCGTCTAAAAACTCGAAAGACCTTGATGTTAAGATGAAATCGTTTATTCTAAGGTAATGGCATGATAAGCGTGCCTTAAAAGGAAACAAAATTGAAATTTCTTAGGGCTATATTGACGTCTGACCGCAGAGGGTATTTATATCAACAATAAAACGGAATTACGTAATTATACTGATCCTCAATTCTTTTTTCAAATAGGGGATTACAATCTAAAAGCTCTGAAATAATGAGATAATTACAATCTTAAACGGTTATTAAAGAACTTTATTAAAAGATAAGTGGTAAATTTAAGCATACTTCCGACAGTTTGTATGGAACCTGAAGGTTTCTTTGCTGAAAATTTTAATAACTGGAAAACCATCTTTAAATATGCGAGCAGCAGATATTTTAGATTCTTCCTGAACTGAATCAATTAGTCTTAGAAAAATGCTATATAAACCCTACCATGAGCCAAATGGTTCACAGAATTCCGTTGATGAAAATATGCGAAAGATGAAATGTTTGACTAATGCCAATAAAACTGTCGCAAGGGTTAATACCTCCTACCATCAAATCTCCCATTCATTTGGACTCCGTGCGGCTGAATTTTTAGAAACTGTTCGATAAATTTTATTTAATTCCAACTTCACTGCTCTTGCATAGCTGTCTTCTCCAAGAATTATTTTTACGGATATTGCACCGTTATGTTCAATGAAAGCATATTCTACTGAATATTTTCTCGACTTATACTCTCTTGAAACTCCATACGGAAACCACAAAGAATTCAAAGCGTTCCCGATGATTACCACCGCAGGCGTTTAGACTCGTTCCCTCCACCTATGAAACCTCTCAAATAGTTCCGAATTCCGATCCCAGGCATGCCCTCCGCTTATTACGATTTGCGGCCTCAGCAGGCGTTGCGGAAAGAATGGCCGAAAAATGCAAAGGAGAGGGCCTTGGAAAAGTTACCTCTGGGAGCAGACTCGTGAGTCACCCATCGGAACCGGGCAATTCCTTTGCAGACAACGCTATTATAGCACGCCAGGAAGGACCAATGAAAATCACCCACGTTTGTGTCACGCCTCGCTTTCTCTTCCGAGGAAAAGGGATTGAAGCCTTGAATGATTCCCCACCCTCCGGCCCTACTTTTTCTCTTTATTTTGCATCGAGATAATCGCCAGCCCGAGGGGAGAGTGGGAGCTTGCACTTAGGAGTGGCGTTGGCTCTATACAGAAAGATTGCAAACAACTCTCGCTGTCCTTGGGGAAGAGTGAGAACCAGCTATTGCCATATTAAGATTCTCCTGTCATATTTGCCTTCCCTACGCGCAAGAGATGCAGGTTTTATTAACCGTTTTAAGGAGTCCCTCGCTGGATGGAGTGAAAAATTATCGACAATCAAAAATTTTAAAGCCGGTGATTTTTTCATAAAAAACTGCAGGTTCTCTGACGCACGAGAGATTGAGGAAAATGTCCTTAATTTGAAGGTCATACTGGTAGGAATGCGCGGCAAGGTCAAAATTACAGACAGTATGGATTTTAGCAATTTCCTTAAAGCAATTATTAAAAAATGGATGAAATAAAATTACCAGAAAATTACCAGAAGTCTATAATGAATTCATGACGCAGCAGTTTAGTTATAGCATGGTCTTATTTGTACAATACTATCATGAGTTTTAAATATTCAACATAAATGTAATTAATAAAATTAGCATGTCAAATATCGGAATGATCGTGGTCTTAGCATATAAATCTTTACCTAAAATCGTTCGGTTGTTTTTAATTTAGATGTAAATTTAAATGCCCTGAATTTAATTTAGCATCTTGCTTTTTATGGAAAGGTTGTTTAAATGAGGTTTCTTCCGTAGATGTTGCCTGTAGTACATCTACATTAGTACCCTGCAAACCGCCTTTCGGCGTGTGGCAGGGGGTGCAAGCACCGTGAATTTACTGAATTTACTTCGCTAATCTATTACTTTCGCGTATCGTTCGCGGAAAAAATGAATTCTTGTATCGATTCGTTTTAGCATCTATTTCTCTGATCTTTCTCGCAGTGTCTGAACGGTCTATGTAACATGGGGGGCGCATTATGTCAGCTACATCATCTACGAACGTGCTTTCTCTAAATTTATCAAGGAGATTTAGTCTTTGTCTAAGCCTTCTATTTTCTAAAGATTCCAATCCTGCGTCCTGAAGCATTTGCGTTACACTCAAGGTCTTGTCGTAACAACAAATATGTCGTAGTAGAGAAGCAATATCCTCTTAATAGAGTATTTCAGTGACTATAACGCTGCACTTCACAAAAGGAATTTCTGGCTATGTCCCCGCATTATTGAATAGGAGACGGGAATGCAGTCAAGTTCTTCACGGGAAGGAATCTCAATGTAATCGATGACCTTTAATTTCTAAAATTTTCCCTTCGGTTACGAATGAATATTTGGAGCAGATTATATTTACGTATTATTTACTCTCTGCTGCGATGCATTAATAATGCAATAACAAATTATTAACGTTTAAAATCATTACAATGAGATTTAATTGCATTATAACCCTCCCTAACGGTTCCGGTAAGTTAGAAAAGGAAATGGTAATCCTGTCTGAGTAGAGCTATCGCCTGGAATGTATACTACAATGCAAACGCGTTTTATGGTCAACTGCCAAGGCTATTTTACAGTTTCTCAATTTGATTTAAAATGCGAATTTTCCTTAAAATCTTCAGTGCTGAGTAGATTGCTGTTTAAGGGACTGTTCTTAGCTTTTTACACCGAATACGTTGATAAAATTGATGTAAGTTTTATAGGAAAAATAACCTTATAATTTCTCAGGACAGTAAGTTAATTTGGCTGCAGATTTGATTTGTCATATCTTGGCGTTATATGGGTGGGTCAGATATTGAGAGGAGAGGGATTGCTGAAGAATGTAATAGAGGGTAGAATGCAAGGGAAAAGACAGAGGGGAAGGCAAAGGCAAAAAATGTTAGATGACATAAAGGATGGGGTAAGTTACCAGGTAGCGAAAGAAAGGGCTATGAATAGGGAATATTAAGGCACATTGACCTACCGAAAGGTAGAACACTTATGTATGTATCTTGGCGTTGGTTAAAAACGGTGTTGATGTAGATGAAAAAATACTGGAGGTGCTCTTGTGCTTCGTATCACGCAAACACCATTTGATATTGAACCTTTAGCGCATAAATTGGAACAAAGTTACGCAACGTGCGGCAATTTGAACTAGAGTCGACAACAGTACGTTGAAGTGAGTTAATATCATCTGTCATATGAGAGCAACTTAATTCGCTTCGCATACGTTTTTAAAACTAAGCACTCTTGTGAAGCCTTCCTCGGCAATAAATTAAATCGCTGATAAATGCGTTTTAAATTGAATTGAAAATTTCAAAGTAATTCGATAATTTTTCAGTTTTTTGGTGTTGTCACTCGGTGAACGTCAATCTTGGATTTTTGTCAATGCAGTTGTTAAAGCAATTGTTACGTTACGTTACATTTACAGATATTTGTTATTAAATATATTTGTAAATAATCATACTGATTTAACTGTTCTAAACCAGTTTTAAAGTTTGGTACGTATATAACTTAAAGTACGCCTAAAATTAAAATTCTGACATTTCAACTGTATATTCATTCCTCTGAAGATTCTTTTCCCCTGTGCAAAGAAATTGAATCTCAAAATGTAGGAAGCTCTCTTTATCATTTGGGAATAGCGGCTCTTTCACTTCCGTTCATACCTTACAAACCAGTTTCTCGTTCGTTGGTCTGGAAAGATTTGTTTTTTAATATCTCTCATAAAAACGTGAATAGCTCCATAAATCGCTCACCTGTGCATTTCCTTCATCTGAAACATCTTTTCCTTCTGCAGCCACTCCCTTCGGAAAACTTCCATTCCTAGAGGAGGACGGTAAGGTCATCGTTCAATCCCTGGCCATCGAACGTTATCTTGCCCGCAAGTTCAAACTCATCGGCAAGGACGAATGGGACGCCCTTCAGTGCGACGTCGCCGCGGAGACACTTGGAGACCTCCATATGCGTAAGTTTCTGTACAAGAGTAAAGAATTTAGATTTTCCTGTTATAGTCACTGCGCTTTCTGCTATAGCCGCGTAACCAAATACGCTAACATTGAGGCGATCTTAAATAGTGAGGTTTGGCTGGATTTTATGGGAATAAATTTTAACTAAGATGAAGTTAGGAATGCTGCAAGTTTACGGTGAGTGAAAACAACTGTTATCATATTTGCGGATGTAGAAAATCTTCTCGAGCCAGGTAAGTTTAAAGGAAACAGGCGTTTCGGTCACTGACGCGGTATCAATCTTCATTTATTTCATGAGACTATAGTTTTCTCGATAAATTAAGTTCTTAATATACTACTTTGTCACCAAATAATTATTGCGATGTTGCTTTTGTGTCTTCCTTCAAAATCCTAAAATTTCCCCGTAATTTGTAGAACATAAAATGAAAAGATCAAAGCCTATGTTTTATGCAGAACGTTATATAAGTATAAAGTTTCTCGTCACGTATACATGCATCTACGTATGCAAGTAGAAATAAATGGAAGACTGCTCTTTGAAATGTGACATTGAATGCCTCTGCGCTGAGTTATTGGCGATCATCCAAACCAAAGTCAATACAATTTCAATGAATTTAAACAACTTCTCGAACGTTCAGTTTTCTTAATTTAAAATTGCTATAGATCGCAAAAGATATTTTCAGTGAGTCAATTCCATCACTATATATGGTTGAAAGTTAATGATATTATTGAACTACACTGGTACTCTATGAACAGTGAACTTGTAGAATTGTCTCTATAATAAATTACCAGCTTACGTTGGGAGTTTGATTTGATAAATTCATACAGACGGGATTCCTCGCTGGATTAGGCAATGAGAAAAGGGCCTCCATAGGGAAATAAATATTCAG
The DNA here is from genome assembly GCA_000376725.2 of Ladona fulva. Lineage (NCBI taxonomy): Eukaryota > Metazoa > Arthropoda > Insecta > Odonata > Libellulidae > Ladona > Ladona fulva. The sequence continues at coordinate 1,528,445 of KZ308176.1, forward strand.
GGATATCTAAAACTTTAAAAAAAAGTTCATTATATAGTTAATTTCTGTTTTCGTTATTACGACAGAGGCTGTCCAGGCTTTCTTTGAAGCTGATGCGGCCAAGAAGGAAGAAAAGAAAGCCGCTGTGATCAACGATCAGGCTCCGTTTTACCTCAGCCGATTTGATGAGCAGGTCAAGAAGAACGGAGGATACCTTGTTAACGGACAGGTAAGTTGCAAATTTCCTAATCGGACATGTAAAGCTCAACGCACATAAGATATTACTTATAATTTATTTCCATGAAATGAGGTTTTAAGACTTCGTATAAATCCTTAAGAAAAGTTAGCTTATTCTGGGAATACGTAAAATACCATAAATTTTATAGTAAGAATAACTATTCTATACATATTTCCTATTTCAGTTTGAGAAATAAAATTTGACGAGTGGTTTCAATTTATTGATGAATTTCGGTGGAAGTTATGATCAGGGCAATACGTAGAAATTAAGTGCTAAATTAAAACTTTCTGGTGGAATATCTCCATTATAACTCTAAGATTTGAATGAGTGTTTAACTGAAGATTTTTTCCTGAACAGTTGACCTGGGCAGATCTCCACTTCGTGGCCACCCTCCAAGTGACCTGCGATATGCTTGGGAAGGACGTAGTGGCTTCGCACGCCAACCTTGCTGCCCACAGGGAGAAGATTCTCAACCTTCCCAACATCAAGGCGTGGGTTGCCAAGAGACCAACTACACCATTTTAAGAATGTGTGAAAATCGCCAAGTAGTTGCAGGGAGAAAATGCAAGAATTTGCCGATCAGCGTCTCGCATAAAACAGTCGCTTTGCAGCATAAGTGTCAGCTTGTGTCGCCCGACCGACTTTTCAAAGGCAAAGACTGAATCATCTGTTGCTTTAACGAGAAAAGGATAAAAGTATTCATCCAAAACCCTTCTATCGTTAACGTGGCTTTCAAAATGCATCCTTTTTTAACGCTATTTTTCGATTTTTCGCATCATTTTACGATGCGATTTTCTCGTTCCTAGAGTTTATTATCCATTTGGCATTTGTTTGATCATATCATTAGATTATTTATCGCCGAAATTTTTATGCTCATTCACAAAGTTGTATTGAATTTCGAAGTTTAATAAAAGTTACATCCATAATTCTCATTTTATTCTGTACAATACTTGTTTAAATTTTGATTTATCATGTGTCCAGAAGTGTTTAACAGTTTAAATCCTCTGATTGAATACTAAATCATTTTAGCACGTTCGTTCAAATTTCATGTTCAATATTTGGTTTACTATGTCTTGAAAAGAATTTGCTCAGCGAATTCAAATTTTGACTATACACACGGCTTGATTCGAATATTATCTTTGACAAGGAAGAAGCAATATGCTGGTGCCCAGTTAAACGATACAAATGTTACTCTCTCCTTATAAACTAAGACAACTTCGTAATCTAATTTCCAATTTTCTTCCTATCTTCCCTACATTTAGTTAATTTCTCATACTGTTCGGAAATACGGAATACTAAAATTCCGAAGAAATAGTTTTCTAAGTTACATCAACCACGGAAACTAAAATATGTGAGCGGAATTCCATATAAAATAGAAATTGGGAATATACATCCAAACATACAATTAAACCAGTAGTAGATAAAAATTTGAGTTTTTACTAATATTTTTAATTTAAACGTTTGGAGAAAAACGTGTGTACGGTTTGTCAACATTGAAAAGGCTTTTGTTATTTCGATGGCCAAAACTGATGGGTATATAAAATAAAATTTGGGACTGACTGAGAAGATTAAAAGGAGATTGGTGCATAGAATAATAATCGTAATAGATCATCTGAATTAAAATCAAATGCGCGATTTAGGATAACAGAGGGAATCTGAATGGGTAGAGTTAGGAAAGGAAGTAAGACTCCCATTTATCACCCACTTTTAGTATGCATTTAGAGGAAGTTTCGAAAAAAGCTTGGGAAGAAATAGATAATGGAGGGAAAGTCGGCGGGGAAGAAGTGAAGTCTGTATCATATGCTGACTAAAGTAATGAGGTTTACCAAAGAAAGAAAGTTGAAGATTAGAGTGGATGGGGAAAACTAGAACAAGCGGATGAATTCTCTTACTTGGGTAGTGTTCTTCATTGGGACAAACTTCACAAATGATGTTCGGAAAAGAATAGCATCAGTCAAGGAAACTTTCGTGAAGCGAACTGATGACCACTTAAACTATCTCTAAATTTTTAGTAGAGGTGTCGATAATGGAATCGGCAAAAAATTGGTAAAATCATTGATGTGGAATGTATTGCTATGTGGGTGTGAAACTTGGACGTTAAGAGGACATCAAAAGATTGAACGCCTTCGACATATGGGTGTGGAAAGAATGAGAAAATTAAGTTTGGTCGTTATAAAAACAAACACGGCAATATTAGAGATATTTGGGGAGGAGATTGTTTTAATGGAAGGAATTGAGCACCGACAGAGGAAATTGGAAGGTAAGGAGAAAAGGTGAAAGGAGAGGGTTTGCTAAAGAAAGTAATTGCGGGTAGAATGGAAGGGAAAAGGCAGAGGAAAAGACAAGGGCAAATATGTTAGATTTTATACAAGGTATATAAGTTACCAAGAAACGAAAGAAATGGCATTGAATAAAAAGATAAAACATGAAACCACCGAATGGCAAAATACTTAGTAAAGCTTCCTATGCATGAACTTTGTCTATTACGAGAAATTACGAGATTCGTAGCAGAAATAATAGGTACCACAATTTCAACACAGGTGAAAAAGTTGGTATAATCCGAAGATTGTAACGCAGAAGTTAACTTCTTCTACTGTTAAATATTCGCAAAATGTCAGTCACCAAACATTGCTTTATATTCACATATACAGAATTAGTACTCGACTCAGTAACAATGGCGACCAAGAAAAAAACAAAGTTGAACGAAAATTAGAATATTGTTTGTAGGAAAATGTTTAAATGACAGTACTTGGGCTTGAAATTTGGGATAAGTATTCTAATTTATACTTCAAACTGTATTCTCTAAATAAGCGAATGATTAACAAAAAATCTATTAGAATATCTTGCCTGGTGCCTCATAATACCTTAAGCCGGTTTTAGATTTACTCTTCGCCATTTAGACTCTTAAAATTTCTCATTTTCTTGATTCTTTCGTTAATAACACACAATGATAGATTGAAAGAGCTGATAAGTGAAGTAAATTAGCTGATTTAAAGACAGTACGCATTAGTTTTTTCCGTGTTAGCTGCAATTTTCTAAGGCGGAAGTTATTACTCTTATATGGAAGCTAATTCGCATGATTAACATGAATTCAAAACATTTGAGTATCAGAAAGTCGACAAGGAGTGACTCATGAGGGAGCGCTCTGGTCAGTTATATTATAAATTGTAAAAATAGAACAAAAAGAAAAATTATAAAACGCTAATTCCTAGGATAATGTGGAGATCAGTTCTAAACTATAGTAAATAACATAGAACATTCTAAATTAGTTAGTGAATTGATGATTTCCTGATACAGGAATTTGCGCGTGAATATTTTACAAATTATAGGAAAGTTTTGAAATGCGTCATTTTTACAGGGGTAAACCAAAAGTTTAAAATATAAATGTCAATATAAATAAGATGCAAATAAAAAAACACGACTCATGTATAAAATATGAAGTCCATTGTTTCTCATTTATTAATTGGCGTTCCACGAAGTAAGGTCCAACCACATTGATTATATAAATAATTTGCAAGTCGATTAACAACGCTTTTCATATCTTCAGCCATATTTTTTTCGTAACATCACGTATGATATATATTACCTTTATCGCGAATTAAGAAGCCACAATCCCAAGTTTTCAAAATCTGCCCCAAACGGACGTGAAAAATAGACTGACGTGACAGCATTTTAATCGAGATCTTCCTGGGATGTGGTTAGCAGCCGCCCGGCAAGCAGATAATCGGGTTCGATTCCGTCTTATTTCTCTTCCCTTAATCCTTTTCGTTTTTCATGAGTGCACAGCTTATCGCGCTTAGCAAATTAAAATCTCTTCCTTTGGTCTCGCAGTCTGCATCCTTTGCAAACATTTTACGAGGACAATCTCATGAGCTGCTTTAATCTCACACGTTCAAATCCATTCACATTGAAGTGAAACTATAATCTACTCTGGTCGAATATAATTTATAACAGTTACAAGAGCCGATTCAAATGTAATAAATATGCATTTTTATCATGATTCTACAGGCACACATATCCTCACCATTCACGTACCACAAGGAAACTATTCAAAATTACTTACGTTACCGTAAACAAAATTTTGACTGTTATAATAGAACGTTCAACTTTCAACTGGTGGAGATTTTCGCCCTTTTTCTGAAATAATCGTTCATTAACAATAAAAGCCAACATTGACTTACAACGCGTCGAAAAGAATCAATTGCCCATTGAATTACATAATGTTGGGCAAATTAATAACGAACTTGATCACGATACGTAAAATCGTGACAAAAATAAGATGTAAAGCTTTCGCCGTGAGCTAACGCAAATATGTTTAAAATCAGCTCACTTTATTGTTTTTATATGAATAAAAAAACTTTTAACTGTTGGACTGGAACAGTCACGTGTAAACGTTACGTTATTAAACGAAAACAAAGAATTAGCAACTTGAATCTAGAAGTTTATCAAAATGAGAAAATCTATTCTACTTATTAAGACAAGGTACGAAGGATTCAAGAAGATACATTTTTACACTCATATATAATTATTGCAGAAAAATATGTATTTAACTGACCGAGGCACGATGTTTCTAATCATTCGTCACTTTAGCAGCGTATCAATTTCTCAGGCCATCAGTCCATTAGATCACTTTCTGCTCCACTTCTCAAGTCCTCAAAATCTTCAACGATGAAAGAAATGTCATTAATTATTATTTTAAAGACCAAATTCAGAAATAAGAAGCTTATATTATGTATTTTTCTTTTGCCCTATTAGTTCTAATATCCATTGTGAACGAATCTCAACAAATATTTACCCAAGTACGTCCAGTGATAAGCTAATTATTATTTATATTCAACGAGATATATTCTTATCCTTATCCATCACGTAATTAATGTCTTTGAATTACGAAAATGTTTTATCATCAATAAACTTTATTACTTACAGTAGGACATATAAGTATAAGCGGTATAAACGAATTGCCGGGCACACATATCAACACAGTGTCGCCTCTAGTTTATGTTGTAGAACTACAAAACGTGTGAACGTCGGCAGTTACATTTCAAACTTTGGTGCAAATTTTGAGATCTGTATCACATACTAAAATATGATAGTTCAGCCCGGACTTTGACCAAGTATACCTTTTGGTTGCAGTTTCTATTAAAATCTGAAGTTGCTATAGATTGTTACCGTATATTAAATGGCACGGAAACCTAGTAGCCGATGCTTGTAAGTTCAATGTCTCTAGGAATGAACCGGATAGCCTTATATTTTCATTGTAGATAAATATTCTCATCTTAATAAGCATGTGATCCTAACGTCATTATCCCAATAAAATGTTTTCTTTCAATCACGTTGTGGACGAATGTGGTATAGATTGTTTTTAACGGAATTATCGTAAAAAAATTAAATTCCAAAATTGGATTTTATTTACCTTTGGTAGAACTTCAATCAACTGTTGCCATAATTTTTTGAGATGGAATCTGTTGTTTTCTAGTGGGTTATAGCAATTAAATGTTGACTTAATGCTTTTAGACCTGCCAGTGTTAAGGTAAAAATGGATGGAAGGCCACCTCCGGATGATGCCAACTCTTCACCGATAGAATTCCTGCAAGAAAATTTCGAGACCTTCACTATAGGAGCTAGGAAAAAAGAATTGAAGAGTGACATAAAAAAGTATGATGTCAATATCTTTGGCATTGTATTATTTGAACTTCTTGGTCTGATTCATAACTTGTGTACAATCTAATATGCTAATGTTATATCATTGCTTTATTATTTAGTTTCAGTTCTAAGTACATATCATAAGAATCTATATTTGCGCTTCTCTTTGATTCATTAAAAGCATTTCAGCATTAATATTAGATATGTTATTGAAATCGCTTCATTAGCAGGAAAATGTCTATTTTATATACAAAAATACTTTAATGTTTTTCTAGCTAGCTCGTTAGTAAAATAATGCTGTATTTGTAACTTGTGGATCTTTCTCAGGGAAGATGAAATGTATTCAGGAGAAGATAGTGACTCTCAAGATGTAAATATTCTTGAAAAATGGAGCTCTATGGATAGAATCACTGTTGATGGCTCTGAATCTTCTGAATGGGGAAGAAGTATTTCTAGTTCTATGTCTTGGTTTGATGTGAGAAAAAATTATATACTTTTTAATATTTAGGACTGCACTTCCATTGTTGCACAGGACTTAAAAGATCTTCATGCACCTTTTTCACTCCATGCATTATGCATCAGAATATTTATTACTGATATTATGAAGCATTTCATTGTCATGGGTGTTAAGTTTTAAGAAAACATTAAGATTAATTGAAAATGATACCTTCCATTACGCAGATTGTGAATTTGCCTAACATTCAAACTTCAGTTTATGAAAAATTTTTATGGATAACTTCCAATATGCGAGGGTCAACAGGTATTAAATATAATGACATGACAGGGATTTAAGGTGTACACCTCTATGTGCAAAGTGTAACACTAGGTCTTTCCCTTCCTTTTCCATCAATGCAAAGTACCCTGTATTGATTTAGAAGCAATGTTTGGAAAATAGATTCCTATTTGCCCAAGAATCAAGCCTTTTCTACCACAGTGATTACAGTTATTTAGTCACATTTAACTTAATGAGTTATAATTTTACAATTAAAATGAATAATTTGGCCAATGTTTGCCTTGCAGAAAAGCTTAGCATGGATAACTTTTCATCAAAATGTAAGCATGTGATTTCCTAAACTGCCTCAGTCATCGTATGTTGCAGAAATATGTTCCCCATAACTTAATTTTTGTAACTTTATCAATTTGTTGTCTTTATGGGCTAATTTTTTTATGAAATTTTGTTATACTTCTCAAAAGGCTTTTCTTATCGAAAGCTTAGTACTAAATTCCTAATCATTTCCTTAAACAATGAACATAGTTTTTGGGAAATGAAGAGGACTCTATTGTAAATGGGTGTCACTGTTAAGGTGAAAAATAAACTAATTTAGTCATAATGAATAAGGTACGAGTTACTTTGCAATCGGTGCTCCAATTTATAGCCAGTCATTATGTTGACAGTATATAAATTATGTAGATTGGATATTGCTGTTTGATAGTGTGGTGATAGATAAATTATGTAAATTGTATGTAGATTGGATTTTGCTGTTTGATAGTGTAGTGATATATTTAACTTTTGCACATAACAATGTGCAGAGAATCCTTAGGACTTCTGTATGTTAGAACGTTTGATTGAATATTATGATTAAATCACTGCGACCAGTTCTTTTCAAACTTTCCTTGATGAAGAATTTATTATAGATTTCATCAAAGCTTTTGCCCCTGAACATTGGATACGTTATGGTTATAATCTTTGTGATCTAATTATACAAGTAAAATGATCCCAAGAACATCCATATCAATTATTATCATTATTGACAACCATTCCCTGACCAGAAATATCTGATTAGCCATGAGTTAAACTATGGAACTTGGCTTAGAAATGCTAGCAGACTAACCACCAATTGATTTTTGTAATTGGAGATAAGTGCAAAGAGTGAAATGGTGAAAAAACTTAACAGTTAGAACAACTGTAAACTTGGAGAAACTTATCATTTTTGACTACGAATTTCTTCTTGTTATTCTTCCTCATTTTCCTTCAAACAATTTTCAGCATATTTGAGGGGAACCTTTGGCCATGGGGACTTAAGGAAGAATCTTCTTTCCAAAATTGTTGTAGGATTCTATAGCACACACAGGATTACATTGCATTCCTATATTATCTTCACATTTCAATTTTCTCTCAGTTGATTAATTTCAAAATCACAACTAAATTCAATACTTCAGGGTACACTCTTTCATAACATATCTATATTACTCTAATTAATGCTTTATAAATCTTATTTATTATTTTATTAGTCCTCTAAATCTTTTCATAATCAACCCTATGAATTTTCTTAACCTCTATTGTGGGTATATGATTCATCTTTAACTACAAATGATAAATAGTTGTTTTAACCAAAATAGTTGTAAAAAGTGAAATATTTTTTATCACCATTAGAAAATTCTGCTATGTATTTTATGGTTACAACTTTGTAAGTATGAGTATGAAATATTTTAGTGATACATTAAGAAACTTATTCTAACTCACAATTTGTTGGATATTTTTTAAATATCAAAGTTGTGATTGAAACTTAAAAATCATTTAAAATTAAATTAAAAATCGTTAAAATAAAAATAATTTTGTACTGCTATTCATGGTATCATTTTGCATCAGATGTACTGATTCCTACATGGTAATTCATGGTTATAATTTGAAGATTCTGTAACATTGAATAGGAAAGTGAATATGAAGCTACGCTCAAGGTTAAAAGCATCTTAGATAATATTGACTGTATGCTGTATGGTGAAGCTCACACCCCTCTGTCAAAACCATTAGCAGAAGAATGTCAGCAGTGGAGGCAAAGATTTCCTCATCTAAGGTATTGGTCAATGAAACTCCTCTCAGTTCAATCATTATTTCACTATAAGAAGTTAAGTTCAGTTTTGGAGAACCATTATTAATTAAAACTGATTTCATGATGGATTAGATTTTACTTTTTTATTGATGAGATCCTCCTATGTTAGTTGATGTTTTTATATTAAAACTAGTTGCTAAATTATAGATATACTTTCTAAAAAATATCTTACTTTCTAAAAATACATTACCTTCCGATTCTAAAAACCTTGTAATTTCAGTTATACATCCTTATCCTCAGTATATGATTGTTTTACATTATACTTTTCCTAGGTGTTTAATGTAGTTAATACCAAACATCAATTTATCATTGCTTATTGAGGATTAGCTTTGCTGTTTAAGCAAAAAAAGAATTTAAATGTAGTGGTTTAAAGCAAAGAAGTGCCTTTTTGCATTTTAAAATATACTACAAAACAAATTGTTTTATAGCTGGAAGAGTTAGAAATTATACACCTTTAACTAGCTACTAGCACATGCTAAAGTAATTTAGCTTGTGATATCTTTTGCTGGTGTACATTGATTCATTTCGTTGAGTTGCATGTCATGAAGTACCATATTTTTCTCGTAGGAAATGTTGTGCAGTAATAAAATCAACTCTTTCAAATTTTACAGGGTTGTAGGATGTAGAGTTGGAGAATCTGTAACCCAAGAAACTGAGAATGACCTGAAAAATTCAGAATGTAACTCTGTTGCCACTGAGGAAGAGAGTGCTGCGTCCTCAAGGTATTTGTAATTAAGATAAAATGAATGATTAATTTATAATCACTCCTTAGAAACTTCATCCATTAACTTATGGCATAGTCCATATCAAATCAGGCCAGGGGGTTATCTCCAATCTCAGATTTTATTGAATTCAACATACGTTAAAAGTCAGGACATAATAAGAAACCCAAATTTTTTGTTTACTCCAAAAAATTCAAATCTCTCATCATCATTTCATAGAAATTCCCTGATAATTTGCTTGAAGATGTATCTTTCATATATCTCAAAATGTAATGTGTATTTTTCTCCATATTATATACAGAATGTATTAAAACGATTTTTATAATAGTTGTACTTTGATTTGCATGTGTTCTGCTTCAGAGAGGAATTTGAAGGTGAAGAGGTGGTGTATGCATGCCATGGGAAAATAGAGCCCCAGCAGTCTCTATCTCATGAGTTTGTTTCTCAACATGAATCCTTGAAAGACCCAGAATGTGAAAGGATTAAAGAAGCATTGCTCAATGAATTGGCCACACACGTATGGAAGGAAGTATTTGTTCCCAGCATTAAAAGAACACTGGAGCAACAAAACTGTAGTGATGTATCAAGCTCACCTAGGGGTGAAGGAGAACCTTATGGTACCTGTTTTGTTGAAAATCAGTCCCCCAACAGAAATGTTGATGTGAAAACTGATTCCAGTACTGATAAACAATTGCAGTCTGGTATATCCCTCTCAGCCAGAGAGGAGAGGACTTTAACACAGAGTACAAATGAATTAAGTGATCCTTTAGATTTTTATAGGAGGTACAGTGATCAGCTCAGTTATTGTGATGTGAAATGTGGTAGTGAATTTATGTCATTGGAGATAGAGGCAGAAAAAGACTATGACAAAGAGGAACTGAAGGAGATAAAAAATAGAAGAACTTCCCGAAGTTCTGGGAAAGATTTTTATTTAAAAAGACCCAAGGATGTTAAAGTTGAAGAGAAGGCTTCAAGCAGAACTGAACCTCAAAACAGAAGGCTGTGGTCATCTTCCAGAAGATTGAAACAAATTGAAGTTGTGGAGGATCTTCGGCCACTAGAAAAGGCAACTGCTTGGTAACTGGTGTATTTTATGTTTGTGATATACTGGGTCAACTATATGGATTTTTGTTGCTGAATATAGATACAAATAAAGGCTTCTCCTTCTCCATTTTTCCCTGCAAATTGTAGACCTTATAAATAAAGTTTCGTGTATCAGATATAGCCTGGCTTGGTGAAAGAATATCACTACTTTTCATTCCAAATGTTTTGACCTTCAAAAGAACAGCAACAGTTTCATGGAGCCATAATTTTGTCTTTATTAGTGAAATCAATGCTTTACTTATGGGAAAATTGTTTGTAATGTTGGAACAGAATCTGTGAGAGCCAGTAAAAACATGAAAATTTATTAATACAATTTAATATTTGGTATCTTAGGGAATCTGTACTCTAATACACTTTTCACATTTCTTTCAGGACAAATAGTGTAAGTGAGGGTTTGGACTGTTCTGGAAGATACATGCTCCGTAAAGATACCAAACATTTTATACTACCTGCAATTGAAAATCAAAGATTTGCTCCAAATTATGAGGTATGATAATTTTAAAAGATAATTGCGTACATTTAAAAATCCACATGTAAACTTATAATGGAAATTATTTTTAAATTCCTTAAAATTTAATCAATTTTTCAGCCAAGCAGCTATTGTGTGGGAAGGTCTTCATCCGCTCTCCCAAAGTTACCTCACCAGAGCTTCAGACCTACTATGTCTTCTTATCAAAACAAGGTTGGATGATTTTGATGTTAGCTTTCCTCCAAGTTCCTCATCATGAAGGTACATTGAATAAAATATTCAATTTTCAACAGGTATTGTTACAAGCTGGTGGAAGGAAAGTCCAGAATATGAAATACCAAGAAGTAAGCCTGTCAGAATCACGCATTGACTCTAATGAAAAGGTTACAAAGAATACTGGATGTTATTCTGGTAAGTAACTACCTGAGTAGTAAAATGACTCATAAAAGAAGATGGAGTTTTAATCCATAAACTTTTTATGTATGCATAATGCATGTAGATCTTTAAACTGAAATTCAGATATAATAAAGTAACCACTCAACTGCTTGATTCTGTTTTACTTATATATACATTTTAGCTCAAAATATGATAATAATCAATGATGATAGCCATCTCATAATGCCAATGGGCTGTTCTTATGTTAGCTTAGCAAAATATAGATTCTGTGTTTGAGTCATTGGTATTACTAGAGAGGTCTACCCCTGGTAGCACACTTAACATACATTCTTTCTGTCTGACCATATTTGGAGTCTAATGAGAGGAGGCTCAAAGTCTAGCTATGCCACTGACATAAGCTTTTGTTTGCTAGTTGCTATTAGGAAATGTTGAACAATATTTTAGAGGAGAGATTTTCTATTATTGAAATATTAAGAAATGGCTGGAGATTAACATTGATCAAATGAAGGAACAGACTTCACAATTTCAAAGACGAGATATGATCAATGTAATATGCTTTCAGTGCCTTATATATAAAACAGACCATTCCAAAAACTATAAAATGATTGCATTATTGTAAGATAAATTAAAGGTTTCATATACCTTTGTTAAATTCATCAAAACTTTATCTATAGATGTTGAGTGTGTTTTTATTTTTCTCTAGCTTGCCGTAAGATATTTCAAATAGAGAGATATTTAATGCAGTTAGACCCATTTTGAAGCACTGCTTAATATGTGGTTTTCTCTCACTCCCAGTCCCTTTCACTCTAAAGATATGGTAAAATACTGCTTAAGATGCTCTGCTAACTGCTTATAGATGGATTTCACCTGTACCCAGATGCAATAGAACCCTCTATAGCCAATTCTGTGCCTCATTTGCTAGATTGAAAATTGTTTATTATCTGTGTCGCAATCTTCTTTTTTTTTCTCTTATCTCATCTTATCTTTAAGGGGGCCCTTTTTGATTCTCTTATTTGCAATGACCAGTTACATGAAAGAAAAATGAAGATATTACAAAAGAGATCAATCTCCGTCCTACTGTTGGAGCTTATTCTACCTCTGAGAGAGACTGAGATCTTCCCCAACAGTCTCGTCTCAGGCCAGAGCATTCAATTAAAAAGTTTCTTGGCAGTCATTCTTTTCATTGCAATTTCAGTTAATAAACATATCAAATAAACCAGAGTGGCATTGCAGTGTTTGGTGGGCTGTTGAGCATAGTCTTGGAGAGATGGTGCTCTGTGATGGTCTCTCACCACTGTTGCTAATAATTAATTAATCTTCCCTAATTGTTTATCTCATTGTTATAGCTTCATTGTAGAGTGAAAACGTACCAAAATGAAATAACTATGAAGGATCATTCTTAAAAAATATGAAGAGAAGGCTACCAGTATTACACAATAACATTTATCAGTCTCCAGGCATCTTATCTAAAACTGTGACAAATAAAGCAAACTAAAGAAGTACCCTTATCATTTAAAGGTGTAAAGAGTAAAAAAGAATCTTCCCTTTTGTTTTCCTGCACATAAAAAATAAATATTTGCCAATTAAAGTTAAAATTCTATCCCATTTATAATGGAGTTTTCCATAAGTGGTCTGAAAAGCATCTTAAGCAGGTTTTTACTACTATTTTATAAAAATGAAAATCCACTATTTTCTCAAGCCATTGTTCTTCCATTTGCATGTAATGACATAGGCATTATGTGATGAAATAACTGATATTGGTTTTAATTTTCAGGTATACCTAGCAGCAAATCTACAAAAGACAAAAAAAGAAAGGAAAGGAAGCTAAGCAACCCTCATTATATGAATTTTAGTCACTCTTGATGTTTTTTTAGGTTTCTTTTTGTGATTTGTATGATTTACAGAAAAATGCGGCAATTAAATCAGAATTTTTTTAATACTATAATCTTGAAGTATTGAGAAAAATACTCTTTGCATGTACTTTATACTATTCTACATATTTAAATTTGCTATGATGTATTTAAAAATGTTTTTATTGCTTTATTGGAAAGCTAAAATAAATTTATGTAAAACCTGACAGCTAAAGTTCATATTCAGGATGTGTAATTTATTCTGCAATAAAACTCCATTGATCAAAAATTGATATACAGGGCTAAGATTGATTAATAATTGTATTAATTAATAAAAATATCTTTTAACCATTTGGCTGCGGGAAATGTACTTCTACGTTCTTCTAAGAGAACTGCGGGAAAAACGTATTTCTACGTTTGATCTGCTCTGTCTTCCCCGTTTTTGTACTTTCTCAATTTTATGGCCCTGCCTCTCAATGAGACACCCAAAGGCTCATTCTTCTTTATTGTTCTAGGTTGGGAAAATCCAAGGGATTTCACACCTCCGGGGAAACCCAAATCTTCAATTTCTGAATAGCGGATTTACGAAATTAGTAATAATTGATAAAAATCAAGATATCTGCGAAGTGTTTGGTATCAAAATGATCAGCAAAGTGCAAGGAAAGTAAATTCGGACTGCTTATACAAAACAAATTTCTTATTAAATATATCATATATGATACCAAGCATAATTTCTAAAGAATAACCACTAACCGCACCCAGAGGAAAAAAAGGTCATCCCGGATTATAAGGGATAACTACCTGCTAGGACTTGCCTGGGCCTCCAGTACTCCTGTTACTTTTCTCCCGCACACAGATGTAGGAAAATCTGAGGGTCCCGCAGCTAAAGGGTTAAACAAGAAAAGCTCTATAAAATCAACACCTCATGTAAACATTTAAAATTCAGATTAAATAAGAGTCTCTAATGATCCAATAGGTTCATAAAAACTTCAGAAATTGATTAAACATGTTTCAAGAATCCCTAAGAAGCCTTAATTTGGTTATGTGAGTTACCCTGCATTTATGAATTTCAAATTACTTGCCTCACAAGTAATCATTCTAAGATATCTTCTGGCATTTAATCTTACTGTAAATCAAAAGAGCAATAGGAAAATGTGAATCGAACAGCAAAGATATCAGCAGATGAAGTCCAATTCCAAAACTGTTGTTCTTTTCTTTTACCAAGCTCTTTTACACAAATTGCCCAAATGACTCAGAATCCTGTTGGTTAAACAGGTGTCTTCCAGTGAAAAAAGGTGTTGCAGTTGATGCTTCTCTATCTCATTTTCCATCTAGTTAGTTGTGCTTTGAACAATTTTATAATTAAGTCTTGTCATGTTAAAACCATGCCCTATTAAAGGTACTCAAATTAAATTTTGAAGGTTTATTTCATGCCAACAAAATCAATCTTATCAATGATAGTATGCTTTTAACTTCTCTAGGTGTCAAAGACAGGTGTTAGGTAGATTGTTATTGGAACCTCTATAGTGTTTTATGTATACCATGTATGCAATCGCTAATTTAGAGAGAATGTGGTAGATTTTCTAGTTGCTGGACCTTTTCCTTATGTTTGATGATCTTTTATACTGGTTTTAGGACAAACTGTATGTCCTGCTGGTTGAGCTTGTTCTTTGAAAGATAGAACATAGATGTATTAATTCCTAAGACTGGTGGTAACAAACCTATGGCACATATGGTCAAGTAGGAGAAAAATTTTTTTTTTACTGTCCAGAGCTGTAAAAGGATTTTTCCTGTCTACAGTCCTTGCTGATTGCATGTAAGCTCCAAAATCAATGAATCTTCATTCAATTAATTCTTAATTTTGTCAATAAAAATATTTCTTAAGCATGGTTAGCCAGTTCTCACACTTTAGTTTGGCAGTATTCTGGTGCATTGGTCCTTGAACTTATCAAATATTGCCTTCTGTCTTGCATGATGTATTTACTTTGGTGAAGATGACTACTCTGCGTTTTGAGGGATGGAAATTACTCCTACTGTTAGGAAAAAGATCCATTATCTTGAATTTTCTACAAACAATATCCCATAGATTGCCATCAGGTTTTCTGCTATGGAGTTCATTCAGGAGATATTCTTATCTTTTCCAAAACAAAGTTAATGTATGAGAGAAAATGTTGGATGTGAATAGGTTGAGAGTGTAGCAACCATTCAGCCACACTGCAAAGGCGCCACCCACATACAAAGAGAAAAAAATATTGAGAGTCCTCTCAAACTCATTATTCAGAATTTGAAGTTCAATAAAAACATCATACCTGTTTTACGAAAAAAATTCAAAATATAAATTACAGAATTGAGGTTTTATTTCAATAGCTGTCGAATGCTATCATTTACTTTAGTATTGACCTTGGGGAATCCGATGAAAAATCCCCTTGTCATGCGAACGTAGTTTATTATTAACCTAGCTTTCATAGATATTCCATGATTATTTATTCACAAGATATTGATACATTATTAACCCTTTTATCAAGTAATCCTAAAAGTGAAAACTATAAAGCAAAAAGAATAAACCATGATAGCTGCAATCAAATCTGTCACCGCTGTAAACAATCAGAATAACCGCGCTCCGCCGAAACTCAGAGAAACAAATTATTAGCGAATTGACGGAACTGACGTATCACAAGGAAACAGCAGAATGTCGTAAGATAGTGTAAACGTTTTCGAATGTATCGTAAATGGAAAGTGAAATTAATTGATTTAAATGGCTACAATAGATAAAGTTCGGGTTATAGTAGTTGGAGATTCTGGTAAGTAATATTTGTGTAGCACCTTTTAATTTATGTTTTCTGCAGATTATTTTTTACTAGTATTTAATCATCAGGTGTGGGCAAATCCTCTTTAACTCATCTAATATGCCATAATCAACCGATAAAAAATCCTTCTTGGACTATTGGGTGCTCTGTAGAGGTTATGCTCCATGAATACAAAGAAGGGACTCCTTACCAGAAAACTTACTTTGTTGAATTGTGGGACATAGGAGGAAGTAGTAGTCACAGGAATACCAGATCAGTTTTCTACCAGCCAACCCATGGTCTGTGTGCTATCTTATGGGATTTCATTCCTCTGAAATTTTACGATTAGTTTTACATTGTAGCTAGAGTATATTACGATAAGTTTCCTCGCTTAATTCCTGTAACATACGTCTAATTTTGCAGTACGGTTGGTAAGTGGACTTAATGTATTATGTATCATTATCATATTTATTTGCTCTATTCGTAAAGGTATCATTTTGGTCCATGATCTCACCAATCGAAAATCTCAACAAAATCTTACCAAGTGGCTCGCAGAAGTTTTGAATAAAGATGGCAATTCTAAAAGTCGGCCAAGTAGTTTTGATTCTTATGATCCTGAACAGTTTGTTGGATCAACTCAAGTAAGGATTTAAAATTTTATTTTTTAAGTTAAATTGCCGTGAAGATGTATCATTAAGAACTTTTTCTGTTGCAGATACCCATTTTAGTGATAGGAACAAAACTTGATCTAGCTGCTGAAGTAAGACCCAATGTAACTCGAAGATGTTCACCAATAGCAGAAGAATGTGGAGCCGATGAGATTCTCTTGGTAAGCAGTAATATTAATTCAGATTAGTATCCATTATCTTATGCATCCATAACGTAATTCTTAACTCATCTATAACTACCACCTGAATTTGCTGAGGACAGTAATGTTTCTAAGCTTCCAAAACCCCTTTTAAGAAAAGAGATATTAGTGATTGGAATCTGTAATTGCCTGGCTGCCCAAAGCTTCATTCTTCCCCAGTCTTGCAAAAAAAAATATTTGCCTGTTCAACCTATTCAAACGTTACCAACCAATTACTGATTTAAAAAACGATGTAAACTTTTATAAATAATATGCTATATTTTTGTGATTGTGACTAATGGTATGAAACTTTTGTTGAATTTCTCCTTATATATACTTCATTTTGTACAGGATTGTCATCAAGTAAAGTCTCTAGCTCCAGGCTCTGGAACATCTGTCAAGCTGACTCGTTTTTTTGATAAAGTAATTGAGAGGCGTTATCATCGACAAGGTGAACGTCTTAGCTCTTGTCCTCCTGAACGTCGAAGACCAAAGCTTTACACTGACTGAAGACATTTCATTTGTGCATTCATCATAATGGAATGTAAATATGCTTTGTAACATGGTAATATGTTACAACCACCCCAGGTGCTTTCAAATGAAGGGAGTTGGAAAGGCCTTGCTATGGGAATGATTTTGTGTTTTGTTTTTATTTTGAAATGTTATTCATTCATGTTGACTTTTAAGGGTCTTTTAACTCTTGTTAATCGCATTTTATTTTGAAACTTTTTGTATATTTCTGTAATATTCCTTTGAAACTAAGAATGGCCAAAAATTATAATATTAAAAAGTTTTTCTTTAGCCTATTTTTTTTTGTTGAATATTTTCCTTCGTTAGTGGAAATGAAGACTCTCTAAATACTTAGACATATTTTTAACCATAAATGTTTTAGTGAATGCATGGCACAGTTTTAGTTTTAAGATGTACAGGTATTAGTCATTTTTATTGAACTTAATCCACATCCTTCAATTACAACTTAGGCTATTGTAAAACTAAATGATTAAGATCTTTGATTCAAATTGTTGTACATTGATATTAGCTATTTTGGTTGGAAAATTCCATCTTGTTGAGAAATTGGGAATTCAGTGCTGTATGTTCATATCAGTAACTCCCTTTAACATGCTTCTTTGTTATACTATTTCTGAAATGAAGATAGCCTAGCTTTGTTCATTTTTAAGATATTTTTTTGCTTAGTTTTTTTTCAAAATCTAAGAAGTCCTTCCATTTAACTACCAGTTTCGAAAATTTGTATAAAAAGGTAACAATGAGGTTTTTAAATTTAAATAGCAGTTGGTTGAAATTGATTTGTTTCATTGCTGATGCAAAAGTGCTCCTCTAATGAAACTGTAAATTTCTTTTTGTCAGTCTTTTTTCGTTGAAGTTTGTCTTTAGGTCATTTACCCTTTCAGAGGAATCTGGTCATTGACATTATTTTTTGAATGTTTGTTGCTCCTTTGCAAACTTAAAATTTCTTGTATATATGTTAGATGTTTGAGATAAAATTTTTTCATGAAAAAGAATAATTTGCATTCAAGAAAGAATGACAGGAACAAAATTGAATCTATTGCTTGCATAGGTTATTAATTTGTATCGAAATACTTTTTTCACGAAGACTTTTTGTCATTTTAATCCCCGTGGAGAGGTCTATGGATGAATGAACAGTATATTGGTAAAAATACAGTTATCTCAAAGGTAGATGAAAAGAAAAAAGGTTCAATAAGGTGTGGAAAAAAGACTGATTGCCAACTTGTTATCTTACATTAGAGAGAAATGGGTTATCAGAGTGGGAATAGTCTTTAGATTTGCTATCTGGTTATAGTTATGTTAACTTTATAATGTTAACACTCTCCCAGTTTCCTCTTCATGCTATTCAAGAATCAACTTGATCTAACCGGTATATTGAATCAAAATGAATGATTTATGAATGTTTATATATTCTAAACAGTAAAAATTGTTGCTGAAATGTGAGATTACAATGAATATGCCCCATCCCTAGGAGTTCAGATCTCACAAAAATATTTAAAAAAATGGTGGACTAACTAGTTTACAGTTTGACCAACAAAGATAAATAATATCATGAAACTTCAATAATGCAACAGCAGAATAAATACAGAAGGCAAACTTTTACATCCTTTCAAGCCATTATTTTGTTTAAAAGGTCCTTCAAAAAATCAAGTTTTCTATCAAACTAATTGGCTTTACAATATTCTTTCCTAAATGCAATGAAAGCGTAGCATGTTAGAAATGTTTATCAATAATTTTTAATATGATCAAGTGAGAAAAGTTTCTTCGACTGATGGTTCCTGAACAACACGCTTGAAAATACAAAACAACCACAATCCACATAAATGATGCCAGAACCATTTTATTAACAATACTATTGTTTACAAAGGTAAAAAAATAACTAAATTTCATCATACAGACTTTAATGAGATGGAAATGAAGAAGCATTGATGACTACTAGAAAAGGAGGAATCTCTAGAGACCACCTTCAAACTGAATATTTACTCGTCAATTCTCACCAAGTCATTGACTCTTTACAAATTAAGTAAATTTATAGGAGTTATAGTTGGCATAAATTCATAAACAATATCGTCATGAACCTTGAATGATATGAGAAGCTTAAAACAACAATTTCTTTATATTACTAAAATTCATTCTGATAACATACAGCCTTCTGCAAAGAAATAACTTCTAAACTATTTAAATAAAAGCTTCTAATAATCTAAAATATTTTATTTAACTACTGCATTGTTATGGTAAATAAATCTACAACATCTCCTGCAAACAATTCAGAATTCCACAGCAAAACATTGCTGATGGCATGGGAGACAATTAGCAAACTATCATTGAATTTTAAGAGATTTTGAGTGTACTCTTGACTGAGCTATGCCTCTGTCTTGGTCTATTTGGCTAAGGAGATGATGAGCTCTTCCAGTGCTATCTTGTCCTCAAGTCATACCTTTGGACTCAAGACACATCACTGTTGATGTATTAGGTCAATGATGTCTTATCCAGAGTATTTCCAACCCTTCAGTTTCTTCAAGTGCAAATTATTCCTTTTCCAAGCTTTCAAACATTGTAACCTGTGTATGTATTCATAGGCTGTTTAATTCTTATATGTCACTCGTTATAACTTTCATGATATAAAAATGGTAAAATGAAAATTGCTTTCAAAGTCTGAAGACACTGAACTGAAGGGGTTAGGTCAGGAAAAATGCTGAACCACCTGGATTAATTTAAAAATAGAGATATTCTATTTATCTCAAAGATATTTCCCTATGTTTATAAGATATCCTTCTATTTAACCTTGTGATAAACAGTCAAAATGAAATTAATTACAGGAAGGAAGAGAACTATCAAAAAATAATTTATTTAAAAATTTGATTATGAGGTGATATAATCCCAAAATCAATGTCAGTACAGTTAATGTTATTACTTTACAAGATAAATATTACTCAAGGTATCATATTTTTCAAAACAGAAATAAAATAAAATAGACAATTAGTGAATAATGAGGTTGTGGAAAGATAACAGAATTTTAAATGGAATCATCCATCATAATTACAAACATTCCAATAATAATATTCTTTATATTTTGCTTCAATTATTTTTCATTGCATTAATAAGCCAAAGAACTACTAAATTTGGCATTTATAAATTAAACTCGAGGCTACTGCATCATTCCTCTAATAGATAGCAATATAGTTAGCTGTATCATTATCTCTCATTCTTATTTACATGCTATTAACTAATAATAATGTGAAACTATTCTATAGGCTCTAATAATCAAAGCAGTAACCTGTTTGATTTAAGGAAAGCTATTATGCCCCTTTCAGTCGGATTTATCGTATGTCCAGAAGAAATGATCGTGCATACCAACAATACTCTATGAGTCAGCTAAGCCTTCATAAACAAAATTTTCAGAGGGATATTATCTAATATAGTAATTACTAAGTATTACTTTTATATAAAGGATATTTGACAGCTGAGATCATTTTGCACCATGTGGTCCCCAGCTGGGAATCAAACAGCAAATGTCTTACCTACTTATCCCAGAGCCTATTATTAATTTCACCACAGCAGTTCTTAAGGAAATAGAATATACATTAATTTTCTTTCCATGGCAAGCATTGAGTGACATTAAACCTTAAGTGATCATATAAAAATAAAGCTCAAGATTATAAAATAAATTTTGTGATTATCATTTTAATATAAAAAATGTACATATATGATATTATAGATAACTCACAAAATGACACGATTTACAGAAAATACAAATTTTTTCATGCAAAATCAATTTTCCTGCTTCAAAAAACTCATCTACAATTTGAGCAAAAAACATACTAGATTGGGATCAATATATTCACTTATTTCAAAGACTTAAGATTAAATTTGATAATGCTTCTGGATTGCAATAAAAACTGTGCAGTTAATGTGTCTTAAATAATGTTCACATGCAGACACAGAGAGACATGCCTGGCATTCCACAAGGACTTGATGGAGGGACAGAGGGCATGTATGGAATGCGCTGAAAACTTTCAGAATTAGATTTGATACTATGTCACTGCATCTGCATTAAAGTTGAAATACAAATATTGCCATCTGAAGATGCAGTGATGCATGCACTGAAGTCATTGGCTCCTGACCAATCTAACGCAACAACTGGGCTGCTGTGACCACCTAAATCAAGCTCCTTCTTTGAAGATTCAAAAGTAGGAACACTTCCTGACTGGACTGTTGCCATTGGAATCTGAAATGGGAAAGCAATTTTTTTCTTGCTGGGTACAGGGATATACAATACCTATATATTAGCAAATAAAGATGAGTGAATCATGCTTATTCACTTTGAATCAAATAGACCAAATTATTCATACTTGAAATAAAATTAACTGACTATTCTAATTATTAACATCATCTGTTGAAATAACACTGGAAATTTAAGAAAAGTAAGAAAATATTTCATAATAGATATAATTTCATAATGAAAGAAATTTTGATAGGATATATTTAGTAAATTAAAAACAAGCCAATGAAAGATCAACATAAACATATTTTATCATCACTTAAATATTTATTCGATTTGAAATTTTGTAGGTGCTGATCTGTTTTGAAATTTTCACAGAACAAGAAATAGTTTAATTAAATTTATAAAAATTCGAATACTTGAACACTTGAGCCAGGAAACTTGCAAATAAAGCCATTTACTCTATTAGGCTCTGAAGGAATACTAATTTAATTGCCATGCCTTCTTGAAAATGATTTCAAGAAATAAGAATCAATTATAGTTAATAAGAAGTATTTGTTAACAAATACATTTAACCTTTATTTTACGATTTTTACATTCTTCATCTAATTCGTATAATTCTAGGTAACTGCCAACTTAAAAGTAAGGGACTTTCTAATTTATGTTTCACCTTAGTCTCATACCACATGTAAATAATTTGATGATATATTTACCCCATACTTCAACATGAGATATGGATTGCACTGAGGAAAAGTTTTAGTTTAGAGGGAAATTATTCAATAATAAATCTACCTGATAAATTACCCCTCCATTTGGACCACAAATAAGCAAGTGAGATCCAGAAGCATTGAAAGTGAAGAGGCGGCCATTGGTTGGTGAGCCACTGCTGAAATGCATTGCCCCTATATCGACCAATGAAGACTCCCATAACTGATGATTAGGCTGATTGAGACTTCTTTGGCAAAACTAGAGCAAAAATCAAATTCAACATTACTACCCAAACATAATAGAGAATTTAGGCTTTAATTAAGAATTTAAAAAGTTACTAATGACCAATAACATTCCTTTGAAATACAAGAGATGTATCAAAAAATATTTATTTGGTGGCATAAAATACAGCTCAAGATTGTACAAAGTATTTAGAACTGAACTATATTTAAAGTGCTCATGACAATATCCATTTAAAATATTAAGGAATTCATAGCTTGCATTGCTGAGACTTGAAGAATTTTCAAAATTTACTTTTGTCTCTCATATACATCAAATTATTATCATCAAGTTCTAATTTATCAGCTGATTTAACATCCAATAAAAATTGAAAGTAAATGATTTTGGATTACTAATGGTATTTGAAAAGAGTACTAATGAAAAATTAAAATTAAAACAAATTTACTACTATATCCTATTGATAAAATGCATTACCAACCTTCCCATCCAAGCCAAGTGTATAGCAGTAGGTATAATGACTAGATAGCTGAATGGAGAGTATTTCTGATTTGTGTGCACACCAGGAATCGATACAATCACTTCTCCGAAGATCAAATATGCGAACATGGCCATCACTGCAGCCAGCCACCAATAACTGACCATTGTGATTGAAGGCTGAGCATGTCACTGAGATAGAAGATGAAAATGGAAGCTGAATTGGCAGGGATCTCTGCAAATAGACAAACAAAAAATTCATTTTAGCTGATAAAATACTTAATGAAATATCAACACATCCTTACCTAATCTTTAAGTTCACCATGAATTTGTTAAAAAGAAAAATGGGATTCATAAAAATCATATATTAAAAAAATATCAATTATCAATGATTGGCAACAATAATCAGGTCAGAGAGTTATGTTAACAAGTTTCACATTTTCAACTAAACCATCCTTTCCTGTGAGATGATGATATAGAGGGATAGTTAATACAGGCTTGAAAGTTTTCATCACCACTAAATCATTGAATATACTGAAATAATAACTGAGATAATAAAATTAAGTACCTCAAGTTTTTTTGTTTTGATATCATAAAGAAGTAGTTTTCCCTGACCATCATCTGGAACAGCTGAGCAGACGAAAGAGGACTCCGTTGGACTGCAGCATATATCTTGGATCCTATAATATAAAACAAAATGTACGTTAGTGAGCATAGAAAACAATATTTCAGAATAAGCCCTGTGATTTCATTCATTGAAATAAATTAGTTATCACCACTGTATACAAGCTTCACACTAAATTTTAATTCCTAATCATAGGCATGAAATTGTCACTTCATGACGGTATGCCAGATAAATAACAAATAATAACAAATGTGAAAAATAGCAACACGGACGGGGACTTGAACCCAGGTCGCCCACTTTCCAGACAGGTATTATAACCACTGAACTACCATGCCGCATCCCTTTCACACTGTTTGGGAGATGCTTTAAGAGGAAAGCAGTCAGCCTCCACACTGTGGCATGAAGCCACAGACATACCATACCAGACATACTGCCAGATGGGCTCATAGAGTCACACAAAGCAGTCTTATGAGGTTAACCCACCAAAGGAAATCACAAGAATGAAGAAAGGTGCTTTCAACTTTTCACAGTAAGCTGTCCAGCTGAATCCCAAGGAATAACAAGTGTGAAAAATATGCATTTCCCAAACAGTGTGAAAGAGACATGGTAGTTCACTGGTTACAATACCAGCTCAGAAAGTGGGAGACCTGAGTTTGAGTCCCAGTCATGTTGCTATTTTTCACACTTGTTATTCCTTGGGATTCAGCCGCATGGCTTACAGTGCAAAGTTAAAAACATCTTCCCTCATCCAATAACAAATAAAATACACTAGCCTAAAAATAGGAATCAAACTAGGTAGTGAAGTGGATCTATTTGTGAGAAAACAGAAAATGTGTTTTTAAATCTGAAATAATTGATCAATTAATTAGGACAAGAACTGAGCTTTTTCAATGACTTCACTATAAGAGAGATGATAAGAGTTTAGACTAAAATGTATAACTATTAAACCATTACATCAGCAGGCATTAACCAGTTTAATAGCCTAATTCATGAAACTGTTCCATCACCTTGCTTCCCTCAATGGACTCATTAGCTCAGATCCAAGTTCCCAGACATTTTTCTTGTCTCTGATATCAACAAGACGCACAATTCCACTTCGTGTTCCATAAAGCAGGTATCGCTCAGTCTTGTTCACCCACTCAAGTGATAATACACTTGATTTACAATTAATGGTATAGTGAGTCCTATAAGAAATGAATACTATGATTTAGACCAAAACCCAAAATACAACGATTAATTCTCTTAAACGTGAATTTGAAAGCAAAAATGCACAGTTACTTACTTAATGGATGGAGAAAATGACCAAACTTTAACAACTCCATCTATTTCAGAGCTTGCAATAGTGTTACCAGACATGTTAAACTTGCACTGAGTGACAGAAGAATGATGCTCTCCATAAGTTTCCTAAAAGACAGCATAAGCAGGCATTACCATGATTTCTTAAGACAAGCTTTCTTCTAAAATAATAATCTATAAATAACACCTGAATGGAATAAAATTACATTAGTACATAATTATCTATTAGGGAATCAAAGAATCTGTCCAGATGAATAAATTATACTGGTGCAACAATACGATAACTTATGAATTATACCTTGAGAGGATACAGGTTAGATGAGCAGATAGCTAGTGAATGAACAATCCTAATACTACAAAACGCAAGGAATAAAACGATGTATGAAGAGACCTAAAAATAGCTTCTGTAACTCATGCCTGACATGCTAGGGAATTCCTTCAGCATATGGGAGTGAAGGTGCAATCCCCTTCAAATGTTCCACAAAAGTGTTTCAAACATACAAGTAGCACAATATTCATTTCACTCAAGAAATTAATTATATTATGATAGCTGATTATAGAATGTTTAATTCATAACATTTAATTGGCTAATGGAAAATGTAACTGCATTCATGTCAGGAATGGCTTCAGGAAATTTCTTTGCCTCATTCTCCAAAGAGCATTTTAAACATGTTTATAGTTTCCATATTTTTTCTTCTTGGGTATGATTTAAATATTTAACTGAATATGAATTCCAAAGAAATACTCAAGTCTTTCATTAATAAAATTTCTTACGCCTAATATATATGTAACAAAGTGCTACCACCTCTATCTAAAATTGGCTCATGAATCTAGAGTAATCCGGAGCTTCCCATTTGTTTCTTAGCATGTCCGCTTGCCAAAATACGGCTTACTGAGTGTTTTTAAACCTCTAATCTACTATTCTAGATACAATGAAGCTCAGCTGATGAAGGGTTCACCATCCCTGGCATAAGCACACCTACCTGGCCAAGAGATAAATATGGAGGATTTTCCTGCCCTGAGGACAATTCTGCATTCCCTGATTTGGCCTCTGATGTAAGGCTCTTTTCATGTGGTTCTTGAGAAAAGAACTGTGACCTACTACTTGATTTTTCTTTCTTTTCTGATATGTCAACATCCCGTTTTGCTATACTGTGAGCTATGATGGCTGATTTTCCACCTGATAAGTCAGATACTTTATTCTCTGCCATTATCATTGATGATCTTTTCAAAGACCCACATTGGTTCTGCTCTAATGCAGCCATTCTAGCTCCAGCCAGTGCTCTGTAAACAGAAATCAAATTTAAAAGACACAAATGGAAACTGAACAGCTGCTTCAATGGAAAAATGTAGATATCAGAAATTTAAATGTAAAATCTTTTGTGAATCATAGCTGAAATTTTCTTCATTATATTTTCTAATATTTCCTCCTGATAAAATATTCATGGCAAAACACTAAAACACTACATTAAATGAAATAAAAAAAATTAAAAAATACTTTTTCACAAATTTTATATGCACATGATTGCTTTTAGTGAATGATCTGCAAACCAAGTATAATGGCACTCATTTGCTTAAACTGGCTGTAACATTTGTAATTAAAATTTCTAATTCTTTCATTTACATGATGGATTCTACAACACCTCAATTCACTTTGGATTACCCATCATCTTTCAAAACAACAATCCACTGTAAAATTCAAATTTATTCATCTGTTTAAATAAAAAGGTAAAAGAAAAAAGACTTTTGGTAATGAAGGCAAGTAAACATTGTATATCTAGTACATGAAAGAGTAAACCTTTTATATGAACTCGAATTGTAAGATTGTGTAAATATAACGACAATGTTGTACAATAAAAAGATAGGTTTAAAATTAATTTCAGTTGAATGCTTAAATTGTCATCACACATCACAAAATAAAGATCAGGAAAAGACACTTAATTTGCAAATACAACTTCATGAATTAAATACAATTTTGGAGTTTCTAATACAATTTTTAATAGTTTTTGCAACTAAAATACTTTTCACAATTTAAAACTTTGTGTACCATATTCAAGGAATATAATACACTCTGAAGAAACATTTTAATCCATAAAAGTTCATTCAAAATATAAATGAGTTAATTCTCAAAAATTACCTAAGATTATTCTTAGGTCTGGCTCTCTTGTAAATAGCCTCTGAATTCAAAAGACCACAAGGTTATATTGCAACTGTTATTGTGAACCTGAACATTACAATATAAGCAAAAATGTCACATAGGAGCATAGAATATTAATTGGATAAGGAAACCAATAAGAGGTAACTCTGTATAAGGCTTGGCTGAGATTCTTGCTGCTAAAAGGGTCCAAAAAGAGATGTATTGTTATTTTTATGGTGAATTATCAACTAGTTGGCCCTTGCACCTAAGGGCCTCTGATTATTAGAAGTTGCTCCTGGTTATACAGAGAGCATTTAATCATGATTTAAGAACAATGTATATATTGCAATGTCAAGAATAGAGATAAGGAAGAAGACAGTATGAGTCTAAAGTCAATCATTTATTTTTTATGTTTTTAACTTTCTTAGGTATTACAAAAATTTCACAACTGTTAAGTTTGCAGTATTCCCGAAAGGAATTTATATTTCAGGTTTCTTTAATGTATTTAACTATAATTAATGGGTGCTCAGTTTTCCTTGAAGTTAGTTTGTTAGTTATTTATTCCAGATCAACTTGAGGAAATTTTGTTCAGAAATTCTACCTACTGTTATATGGAGGATGAGATTTTTTAGTTTCAATCTTGACTTAATAAAGACATTATATACCATATGAGAACACAAAGTTGTAAAGAATATCAAAATAAATTATCTCACCCCTGTAATGTACTAGCAGAGCTCACACTGAGACTTCCACTGAGCTGACCCCTAGTTTTTCCCCTCTTCTCCTCCAGGCTTACTGATGATGACAATTTTCGTTGACCTATAGCATCACAGGGAAAGAATAATTCAACTTCAACTTTCTTGCTGAAATTCAATAGAAATGATATTTAAATGTTATGAAGACATTTAGTACATGTCATTTACATCAAATTCGTTTGAAAGAGTCTTATAGCATAATGAGTAGAACAAAGCCGAAAACAAATTCATAAAGATATAAGCATTTTTTTATACATTAAGTCCAAGAAGAAACCTCTAAAATTCAAAAGTAAAATTTTAAATTTCAAGAAAAAATTATTACTGACCAGGAGTAGAGGTTTGCTGTACATTCTTGTGTCCTAAAATGGGAGATGTTGGCAATCCACCACCTATGTTGCTCCCTATGTTCCGAATCAGGCTCTTCAGAGTTTTAACTTGACTTTCAGTCACTGCAGGTGACTCTCTGAAATATTAAAACGATATGGAACTAAATGTCAATATTAACATAAAATAGGTATGCAGTATAATTCTATAAGTTATTCTTAATTTGTAAAAGTAGGTTTAAATATGACAAACAGTTATAAGAGAAGTTGTTAAGCAGAAAAATGTGTACAACACACAAATAGAATCCATTCAATGCCTCTACAGAAAGAGGCTCTTAACGATAGAAATAATAACATTCATCATGAAAAATAAGCAAAAATTGTAAATTTTCCATCCAATGTGGATGAAATGAAAATTATTTCAGCTCATACTGTTACATTTCTTTAAGGATCCAAGTCAAATAAAAATTCAGCTGTCCCATTTTTTAAAAGAATAATTTGTAATTGGCCTACAAGATACTTGGATTAAGCTAATATTGTATAGTATTTTAAAATAAAATTATGAAATCAGCATTCACTCAACAATATCTGTAATAGATGATAATATTTGACAATCTCTGGATTTTTTTAAATAAACATAAATTGATTACAACATGGAAAGTCCAGGTGTCCTAAGAATGTGCCAAAATACATGCAACTGATGGGGAAACAGCTGAGTCATTAACGCAAAGGTTGAACATCCCCCTTTAAGTTGCACTCCTATCTCTGAGTTTGCAAAAAGTATAGACTCATCAACAAAATGATGGAACAGTCATGCACATCCTTGGGCCACTAACAAAATCATAAAAGAATCGTTCGAATTTAATCCTGCACAAAAAAGCAAAAAACCAAAATCCTTTCTGATAGCCCAATTCATTTCCACCTTTTCAAAGGAGTAGCCAAATGGGAAATTGAGAACATCAGCTTAGCACTAGAATTAGTCTTATTAACACTGATTAAGAGTTGGATGTAAGAAGAGACTTTATAGACTCAATCTCATCCTGAATAAAGAAGTGCTCTATTACATTCTATTAACCTAAACTTATTAATTAGAAAAAAAATATTATCAAAGAAACACTCACTGAGCGATGACATAAAAATCATCCATAAGTTCTGAAGGCGCAGGAACTTCTGGAGTAGGGATATCAACAACTGAAAATGGTCTTGTGCGTGCGGAAGGATGGGGGTGGCTCTGTTGTTGAGTGATATTACTTTGACCATTCTCAAGTAGGAGGGCTAGCCTTGTTCTCAAAACTTCATTTTCTTCCTGCAGGCATTTTATAGTTGCAGCATCCTCTCCAAAACTTGCTAGGGTTGGCTGAGGCATACACTGTTCATAAAAATCAGCCAGATGATTTTTCATTGGTCAAAGTTAGTGCATACTTGAGAAACACAACCATGATATTATGAGGATAAGAATAGTTGGTTAGTGACTATAGTCAGTGGAAGTTTAGCTGCTACTGCGTTATGAGGATAGGCAGGGATGATCTGATCACTCAAATTTGTTCTGGGAACAATATATTGGTAGTATCTTCTCCAGATGAGCAAAAATAGACTCAGACTATTTTCATTTTTTCTTACATATTTAATTCAGATCAAGAATGTGCTGAAATAATGGTAGAGGGATAAAGAAATAGATTTAAGTAAATTCAGTGGCATGGAAAGGTGTAACATAAAGTGGTTCACATTTTGAACTGAAATATGGGAGCAAAACTAGATGGTAGCAAATATAGGTATGATAACATACTTCTTTACTTAAGAAACTTTCCTTGGGAAAGAAAATATATTTTAATAGGGGATTCTAATTGGTTCGAGTTACAATGAAGATCAACACCACTAAATCGACTAAAAGCCACAAATTATCTTTCAAGTTGTTACTGATGAATACTAACCTGAAATATAATCGATAAGAAGTTGTGAAGAGAAGCTAACATTGTGTCTTGCCACTGGCGAGTAAAATGGACTGTAAATGCAGGATTTTCCTCGGGATTTTTTATGTATGGAAGCACTGAAATTGCAAAATTACTATTCTTAAAAAGTAATACTCAGGAAAATTAAGTGTACGAATTTTACCAAAAATCTTGTAATACGGAAATACTATAGCAACTATGTGTGGAGTAATTCAGTACTCATTGATGATGATTCCACACTCACCAGGAAAAACAGGAATGATCTATGAAGTACAACCGGGCAGAATAATGAGAGTTTACAAATTTGGAATGATTTCTCGGGTCACATGGTCTGAAGCAGGATAAACTTTGCCAACCCTATTTCGCTAGTTCTATTTATTAATAATAGCAAGCACAGATTAATATGACCATGACTCTGAACAGAAAATTAGACTTTTACAAATTCATGTTATATCATGCCATAATTTGAACATTATTTAATGATAATATTCGTTATTATTCAATACCCGAGCCAATTTTTAAATGTTAAATGCACTGGGCATACTTAAAAAGAAAACAAGATTGCAGGTAAACACAGTAACGAGTAAATGGATAGTTCCCCCATTACTTGATCTTAATCTTATAAGTAATAATTTGCAGTGAATTTTAAATTTTGGAGACAGTACTCTACGTAACATATAAGCTACAAAAATTAGCCAAGCGTACAAACTTACATGAAACAAGTGGATAATTCTAGGCCAACGAATAAAAATCGCTTACTTACTAAACCATTCTTTCCATTCCGCTTGAGTCAGCAGTTCTGTGGTCATCTTTGAGAAAAACTCTGTAAGTTTATCCTGTTTCCCATTGATGACAGCATTAACTAAATACATTTTCAACACTGCATTTTCCAGCTTTCTTACGGCTGAAATATAAACTTTGCTGAATGACAGTCATCGCAATTATTCCCTCGCGAAGCTATCATACCACAATAATTACCGGGACAGAAATGTTGATCTAGCTTGGAAAACATCCTCTGATCTAAGTGATTCCAAAGTTCTCTTAGAGATATTAAATCGTAGGAATATATACATTGCATCAATTGATCTAATATCACGTCGACCTACGGAAATAATGGATCTATAACTACAACTTCATTAAACTTGTTTCACATTAATGATAAATACTTACTCTAAACCCCTTGTCCTTATCAACTTTCAATTCTGAGTCAAAAACTTTAAGCGTCCCACTAAATCCTCTGTATAATAAATATTCCCGGATCAACTCATCAAGATACTGAATGTGAGACATTTTTCTATTCTTTCGATCGGTAGCTAATTCATATGCATCAGAAAAGAAGTGGCAGAAGTATTAAATTTACAAATAAATTTCGAGAAGAATGGTAAATAAGTTCATAACCTCCGAAAACATATTTGTCAATACTTCTCCTCAGCAGAAAATTGACATTGGCCAATCAAAAATAGAAAACGCAACGTGAGACCCTTTTGTTTCAGCGGAAACTTCGATTTCGACCTATAGCAAAATGAGTGTCATAAATAACTGAAATTACTCACCATAAAATTTGAAGGTCCGGAAAATGTAATTCACAATCGAAATTCCCTGCTAAGGTAATTCATCTGAAGTAAAGTTCCTCCGCAGAAATTACTCTCGGGATTTTAGCCGGGTAAGTTGGGTGGTTTCCACTAACGTTTTCAACACAAACTGAATCCATCATACTCGGTGGAAAACAGCCGGCTGAAAACCCGAGAGGAATTTCTACAGATCATCCGCCAGGAGGGAAACAAATCGTTCTCATTTCACCTGCCTCCAGATTAAGGCTAATTTTACAAATAAAATTTGCAAAGTCGTCCTCTGTTTAGGAGCTTTCAAAACAAAAATATTGAATTTATTCCTAGATCCTGGTCCGTCAGACTAGCAGTAGCTCTCTCTGTTCCTATATCTGACTAGGCTGTAAGTTAAATTGATCACTTATAAGCATGAAACCTCATTTTGCTTTAAAAAAATAATTTTCCACAGGTGATGAGGATGGCACTGCTGAAATTGAGAGAAGAAAAAGAATTGCCCCTCAAACTTGCTGTTGCTTCACTCTACTGCCTAAAATCTCCCTGAATTAAACTCTAAATACATTTTGCTCCATTCTCTATATCCACCATGGTCATTGGATGCTTTGAAGCTGACATGGAGTTGTTCCGCTGACTGAACTTATCTGAGGCTAGTTAATGCTTAAAAAACTTCCAGGATCAGGCCAGTACCAATATTTGAGAACTACCAAATGGTTTATGCAACATGGAATGTAATTAATAACCTCCAATATTAAGTAGGCATTAATTTAATTTAAATTGACAGTAAAATAATTGCTTTTGAAGGAATAGAAAGAAATGAATTTTTTCCAATTTCATTCCATGAAATAAAAAGGAACTTTATAAATGGTGGCCTAATGGAAGGACAAAAGTAGAAAAAGTTTTTGTCTACATCCATTCCTGATTGTTTATCAGCAGCTTTTCAAAAATTCATTTCAATGCCTGATATTACTGTTGCTGACTTCCTCTCTGCATTCAGTGTTGCTCCTTTCTATCCCCCCTACTTCATCAGCTCTCATCCATTAAAATAATTATTCCTCTCAATAGAAAGAAATTTCTCTCTTATTGAGCTGAAGTAATTCACAGCCTTAAAGAGCTTTGATGCTCCTTAATCTGTCAAGTGCTTAAATAGAATAATATTAATATACCAACCTGGCTTTGTCAGCAGCCTTGGTTAGTCGAATGACCAAGGCTGCTTGCTTGGGTTGGGTTGCAAAGCTGATTGCTTACAAAGTAATAATATATTTCAAAAAAGCCAGGATGAGACTGAAAATATTGAATGTGCTTAGCAATTAGTTTTTGAATAAGGTTATTAAATTCTATGTATAGATATCTGGTTTGCTTTAGGAAACGATAATGTAGCTGTGTCAGAAATTTCAATAATTTTAAATTTCAATTTGTGTTTTATTCAACTTCAAATGAATCTTTCACTTCTAAGTGGGTTCATGAGCCAAAAAATTCCCTACTTGATGCATTTATATTCACTTGTTGTTAATTAAGCCATCACATAAAATCATAAATTCTAATTTCTTTGTCCATTTTATTTCTTTATTGAGAGCTTGTGTCTATCCAACAACCTTCAAAGGTGAGAATCAGTGACTCACCTCTTCCTGGGTCTTCCCATCAATATCTTGGAGCTTCTCTCATTATCCTTTTTTAATTTGTCCCTCTATTATTTCAAACTAAAAATTGTGGCTATTCAACAAAATACTATAATTACCTTAAGTGTATTGGCCAGTCCAACTATAATTACCTATTCATTTTATTGGTGCTCTAAATATATGTACTAAATAAAACACTAGCTTTTTAAAGTAATAATGATAGTCTTCTTTTTAATAGTATACCAATACCTTTCAAGATTCAGCAGGTTAAGGCTGTTAATATTCGAGCCTAATGTTATGAAATTAAGATAGTGTGGCTGGTTGGGTAACACTATGGTTCCACCTTTCATTATGACCCATTTTCTTAGAGTTATACCTATAGGCTCTCCAAATAATGCTGGCTTGTAAATTGCCATAGCTGGGGATTGAACCACTACACTGTCAAGGTCCTTACTTTTTAAAATCAATTTTCTTGAAAAATTTCTTATTAACTTAACTCTTCTTGGGTTAATAATTATTGTTGGCTGAAAGATACTTTCACATGTGGTTGAAAATGATCCTATGTATGAACGAGATATTTAATTTTACATTTTTATGATGGAATAATTTCATATTGGCCTCTACTAAAATAGATAGGCACACTGTAACGCATATGACTTTCTTGAAAGCGGTGCCAGGTTTGATTCCCAGTTAGGGCTCATGTGCAATATGACTTAGCTGTTGATCCACTTTTGAAATTACTACTACTAATTTTATATTCATGAAGTCTAATTTATAATACATTTATATACTTCATTTGCTTTTTCTTAAATTAACTGAACTGAACTGCTGGCTATTAGTCATTGTTATTTTTGCAAATTAAAACAACACCCCCCTAAAAACTTTTCTGTATTTTATAAAATTCACAGTTGCTGGCAATGTTTTGTGGAAATACATCATGAAGAGAA
>KZ308176.1:1563149-1586549 GCA_000376725.2 Ladona fulva
GAAATTAGACAGAAATTTTTATTTGAAATATCATTTATTAAAAATATAATGAATTATTTCATTAAATGATGAATTAATGATTTCTTAACATTTAATTATATCTAGTGATACTTATATGAATAAATTATGATTCTTCAATCTGCATTGTGATGACATATGATGATGACTCTAAATGTGAATGAATGTTTGTGGATGAATGAAAATTGAATATTGAATCTTTATCCCATCCAAAGAAAAGGTAGCATTTAAATCTCAACCAAAATAAGTAATATCTTAATTTTGTCAAAGATGTTACTTTTTGCATTAACTTTTATGAATTACTTTAGACATCATTACTCTGCATCTATCTTGCTGATGTTATATTGAAAATTATTTACTTTTAGGTCTTAACATTGGATGTTTAAAAGGATCCTCTATTTTAATACTATATTATTGTGTACCCTAATATTTTCACCTAATGATGAATGCAGCTGTGGAGATTTGAATGAACAAAAATTCAGAATTGACTGAGACGATTAAGGTATGCTATAATACAAAAATTTACAGTACCTTTTAGATTATAAAGATGTTAAAGTAATATTTGAAGAAAATTAAATGTCATCATAGCATCAGTCTTTTATAACATTATCCAATCTTGACTAAATAGGTGACTTCTTTGTTGAAAGTTCCTCTGATAATTAACAAGTAAGTAAAATAAGGATGTTTTTCAGTAGCTGAGATAATTCTCCTTTTCCCTCTTCCTATCTCATGCAGACTTCATTGCTTTGAATTTAGGATGTTGATTCTTTGTCTATAAAAGATGTAATATTCAAAATACTTTGGAAAGGTTCACACTCCAATGGGATACAAATACCTCTGATACTATAGGAGTGTAGACTGAAATCTCTTTTTGCTAACTTAGTATGATGGAGGTGATACTTTATGTATGAACATTTAATTCACCATGTAAAGTAAAATTCCTCACTGAATTTCAGCATCAATGCTCAATCCCTTATAGAATCAAGCTTTTGAAATGAGATGTATGTACAAATGAAAATAATTATCTTCTTTTCTCTTTGTGGTCTTCCATTATGGTGGTGAATGATTGTCCAACTTCTCAAAGAGCTCTTTGAAATTTTCATCAAGGGTCTTTTCCTGAAAAAGTAAACATTTAATATCTGAATGATTCAAACTAATAAACAATTTAAAATAAATATAAGATACATTATTGAATTATAAATTTACTCTAGAGTAGTAATTGTCTGATTTCTTGCATTACTATGGCTTCTGATGGTTTTACCATTTTCCTTTCTTTACATCTCTTGCTTGTGAAAATTTGAAATTCTGCAGATTTGTGTCAGGTTAAAATTTGGTACAATTAATAATAAAGAACCATTTCATTTGACAATGGTGTTTAATTCAGAGTTAATGAGTGATGGTCTTAATTGCATTACATAATTAAAAAATAACACTGGATTTTTTTGTACATGCAGTTAGCTTTGATGTAAAATCCATGGTGGTACAAAATATAAAACTCAACAATTACTTACAATCAATGAAGTTTAATTTTTCATCAACCAGAAAACTTTTCATGACTTAGTAAATGTTAGATATTAAAAGTCTAGGGTGGCCAACCTTTCATAGTTCGTGTTTCAATCATTTAATTTTTATCTGAGATGTGACATACAAACTACAAAAAAGTGCCATTAACAATCATGATAACCTATTTCATTATTCCTGCCCCGTTTTTGTCTAACTATCAGCTAATATTCTTTAAGGGTAACATATTGGTAAGATTTCTTCAAAAAGCATTTCAGCTTCAATATTTTTAATTAGACGGTAATCGGAGTATTTGTTTCTATATTATATCGCTAGATGGATTGCCAAACGAATTATTTTATTTTAAAAAGTGGAATTACTATTTATATAATTTCTGCACCGTAAAATGCTACATTACCTCACAGAAAATGTTTTTAGTTGTTGGAGCATTCCTATTACGTAACATTAATATTCCGGCGGGATGAAAAAATTAGAGAAAAGTAAAGAAAAATTTATCATCATCACCGAGGAATAGTCATTCTCCAAAGAAAACGTTTCTGTATCGCAACGAAACCGAGTTTTCAACTTGGCCTTTCCTTTTTCTCACGCCTGTGGGATGGGAGCCACTCCCGTACATAAACGCATTTAGACGCCCACATTCACATTTTTCCTATTATCACTCTCAATTTATTTCATTCGGTCGGTGAACTAACTATTTAATTCGGTCGGGACTAAGAGATAATTTTCTTATAAGACCGCTCTCTTATTTAGAATATTTTTATTCATATCTTCTCTCATTCATTTTTATGCCTTATTTTAATAATCATTAGCGTTGTTAAAGAAGATTATTTTTAATAGCATAAATATTCTTCTTCACTTCAAGATATTTTAAAACAATAATTTAACGATAGTACCTTTTATACTTAAATAAATTTTCTATTTCAAAATGTCTGTAGATTTAGAGTACTAATTAATTTTTCTTGTAATGAGCTAACTAACTTCTTGTAAAAAATATTAAGTATTTACAAAGATACTTACTTTCCAATATCTTCGGTGAAGCGGTATTCGTACTTTTTGGCATTTGAAGAATTAGTATTATCTATCAGTCATCTTTCCTTTACGCGGTAATGTTAAATATGGATAAGTTATGCCAAGGCTCCCTCCCATGTGATTTTTTGATTTAGGCAATTTTGTCTTATTTCATTATATTTTCTATATTGCTGCATTAAAAAATATGCACATTCTTCAGCTAAAAAGAAGTAACAGTTCCAAACGATAGTTTTTTCTAGATCTTTACACAGATTGAACTGCTATGTTTATACGATTAAATTCTATTCGATCATCATGAAATAGATTATTAAAATTAGATTGAGGTGATTGCTAAGATTGATTTATTTCAATCAAGATATGCATTTTTTTCCAACATAAAATAGAGTTCCTTTAACTTCGAACCTACTATTTCTTTTCTACGTTATCCTTATGCGGTTTTTCTATGCTGCAGTGCTCCAATTGTATAAGCTAATGCATTATACTTTATCCTTAATTTAGGCATTACAACATTAAGTCTGATTAATGTTTCCATGAATGGGTATTTTATGTCGTCTGAGCGAGGAGGCCATCAATAAGGGAACGATCAATTTCCTTTCCTCCTCCTCCAGCCCTTCCCTTTCCCAAAACGGCACTAAATGTGATGGCATTGCAAACATTGCCTTCGAAAGAACAAGCGGTCCAGGCATGGGTTAAGAGAAAAGGTTGTTGGTGAGGAGATTACGGATAGAAAGTGGTACTCCGTGTGTGACCCACAACTGCTTCCTTCAGTGCCGTTGGGGGAGACCGCGGAAGGAATGATTGCAAGCTTCAAAATGTGGGAGGAGGTTGGGTCGACGTCCTCTCCTTGCAGTCTCCGGGACTGGTTTTATCTGACCCGATTCCTTCGCAGCTCTCGATGCTAAGGTCCCTCTCGGTTTCTATGGAGACCTACCGGTTCTCAGCCCCCACCCCCTAAGAAGCACCGTATGCACTTAAAGACTCAGGCCAGTCATTCTAGGGCGACCGCACCCACTTGCTTTTTCATTTCCATAGTTCACCCTAGATGGGATTCAAGCCGTGGAGCCTTATGTGAAGAGGGAATGATGAATCAGGGGTTTCGAATTCTTCTATCTAATTGCGCTTGGTTTCGTTACTGAAAGAACCGTCACAAGCAGCAACAATGAGGGAGGAAAGTGGTTTTGAGTAGAGCGCGGAATGCCCGAACAACTTTCTCGTTCGTTCTGCTTGAAGAAAATAATACGGAGAAATAAAACGAATGGCTGCACCAAGTGCAGCCAATACCACAAGTTGTGGGAAGATGAGCTTACTGGCATAACTTGGACGTGCTTTCATTTCAAGGGCACGATGAAAGTCTGTGAGGCTGAATGAGACGCGGTCAGTTAGCGAAGAAGTCCTTCAGGAATGCTAAAGCGTTTCACTAATGCGGCTACCGATCGTACTCAATCGTCTGCGGCAAATCTAACGAATTAAATTTTCAATGACGGAACCTTACTTAGCATTAATTACTTCGACTGTTAGTTTTACGAAAATTAGAAGGCACCCAATAGGGAGAAATTGGTGTATCGGAGTGAATTTTGTTTTCGTAAATGGTTGGATTTAAGGATATTTACTTTGCGAGGTTATCAATCTTTCATTTGTTGATTATCTTAGAAAAATTGAGACGACTAATCATTTTTATGGGCTTCTTTTGCTTTAAAGCTTCAGAGAAAGTTCCTTAGTTTCTATTGTACGAAAAAAGAATTTTTAATGTATAATATGGGTTATCACTTCAATAAGATCCCTACCATCCAATGTGTTCCTTTGGCTGTTTTCGCGTAAAAGTCTATTTGATAATAATAACGAAACAGCGTCTTTATTAGGGCGAGATTGGGTGTGTAAAATCGGCTTTTTGTTTTTCCATCAAATAACGCGAAACTCTACCAGTTTATCTCTGTATGGATTTAATACTACTCGAATCGTATTAATTTTATGTATGTACTTACGACTGAAATTGGATAACTTCACTTCTGTCACTGACATTTTTGTCTGGTTTCACAGTTGTGATATGAAATCGTAAAATCTATGAGAATCAATCGGAAAACGAAAATGGTGCATTTTGAATCCACTAATGGATTTCTATCACTCAAAAGTCCAAGACAGCATAAGGTTATTCATTTCCTAAGATCCTTAATTTTTGTGGACAAGGTTTTCAATTTATACACATTCAACTGTAAAACATGGTTTTCCAATGAAACTTACTTAAATAAGTTTATAATTTGTATGCTTGATTTCAACGAATTTACTAATTCTTTAGGTTTAAAAAATTAATGTAGAAATGAAATCGTAATCATGATAATAAATTATAATATGTAATTCTGATGCATAACCACTGTACTCACCCTCTCTCTCTATCCTCTATTGTCTGTAATGGTAGTTAGGGTTGCGGTAGTAGATGTGGGGCCGATAGTTCTGTGGTGGCGTCGGTGCTACTGGAACTGGACTTGCCCTCTTCGTTTGTTTACTTTGAACCGCCGATTGCGTATAAGCGGAACTGAGGTCAGGATGTCCACCGAACCCCGCCGCATCGTACGCCGTGGGACTGAAAGGTCCTGTGTAACCATTGTATTGACCTCCACCGGCCTGTGGCGAAATGTAACTTCCAGGAGGCTCTGCAAAATGACCACCTATACCACCAGAGGATGCGGCGTTGATGGGCTTAAGAACTAGAAGTCCTGCTTGTACTCCAGCTGGTACTGCAAGAAGTAAGATTTTTAAAACTTCTGTGTAAGCTTAGAAAGAATCATTTTTTTTGTGGAGACATTAGAGAGTATTTTAAAAACAATTGACACCAATTTTCTAGTATGCATTCTTCTGCATTAAAATCCGTGGTACCGTAATGTGCATATATCAAAGAACGGAGCGCCGTTCTGAGTTAGAGATATGCGGGGTTTCAGAATTTTAATCTCTTCTTGATAACCACACACAGAGAAGAAATTATGAACACAGTGTCACACTTTCGGTGAAACCATTCGGCATAGGAAATTTAATAATGAAAATTATGTAAAAGATAATTCATAGGAACTAACCGCCGTAGTCACACCATGGGAGTTATTTTATATAATATTAGCAACAACTATTTTTTTTTAATGCGACCTTATCTTTTGTGATAAAATAAAAATACATACTGCTCATTGAAACAAGGAGACAACAATCTCTCTACAGGTATCGAATGTGTCATTTGATGTTTCACTCTTCACGGATATTTTCGAAATTTACAGAAAAATTAACATTTTTGAAAAACATTTTAGGTAGCAATTAAATCAGCTTTGATGGAGCATGAGCAGAACCAATACTTTATGTCAAACTCACTTAAAGTGAATATATATTTTATGTAAGAGGATAAGTCGACATTTCCGTTATATTAATTTGAAATTTAATTAGAAAATCATTAATTCAGTAGGTAGTTGATTAATACAAGGAATCAGGATGAAAACCCAGTGTTTACTCACACCAAACTTTATTATTTAATATGTTATTTTTTAGCAATCTCCCATATCCTGTAATGTCAATGAGTTCAAAATCGAGAGAGCAGATCTTTATTCCTCTTTTATGTTATATTCCTACGCTTGTTTGACAATATCATTCGCTTACGGTGATCCTTGAGCAGCCCCCAATATGTAAGGGCTCGATAAGATAATCTCATTATTGGATTTTGGTGAAAGCTGATTTCCGAGATCGACTTTTGAGGTTTTTTGTTGACAAGTAAAGAGAAATAAGTGAATGTGTCCTTTATCAACCTTAAATGATTTGGGAGATTCTCAAACTTGCAAAATAACCGTTTCTCACCTGAATCTCCTATCTCATCTTACAAACATTTGTCTTCCTGATAATACCCAAGTAGAAATGGACATGAAAAAAGGCTGAAGGAACCGGGACTCGAACCCGGGTCTCCCAATTGCCGGTTGGGTTCTCTAGTTGCGAACTCACGCGCCCTTTGCCAACTAAGTCTCCCAAACCATGGAAAAAAGTTCTGGTGGGATAGCTCAATGGATAGAGCAACCGACCGGCAATTGGGAGACCTGGGTTCGAGTCCCGGTTCTGGGACTTTTTTCATGTCCGTTTCTCATTGGGAATTTTCCTAGGTGCCTCTGTGGCGTAATGGTTAGCGTGCTTGCCTAGTGAATCCTGGTCAGGGCATGGTTGTTTGTGTTCGTTTATACATGGTTAATTCTAAGAGTGGTCTCTACTAACTTAGTTAGACTAAAATTCGCCTTAATAAAGACATGATAATTATCATTATTATCGTTACC
Organism: Ladona fulva; assembly: GCA_000376725.2. Lineage (NCBI taxonomy): Eukaryota > Metazoa > Arthropoda > Insecta > Odonata > Libellulidae > Ladona > Ladona fulva. The sequence continues at coordinate 1,570,007 of KZ308176.1, forward strand.
TATTATATATCGTTACTTATTATAATTACCTAAAACCCTTTTCCTTCCGGATAATAGCTAATCTGACAAATACTGGGTAACTTTTAGAAAGTTAGCGAGCAATTTTCAGTTTACTCATTAAATAAATAATTTATGGCTAATTGTCGGCTCAAAGAGCTCTCACTCCTGATGTCAAATTTAAATACCTTAAAAATAAGGTATGTTTAGGTAGAGTTTCTTTCTAGTTAACATTTAAATATAGGTGAATATATTTCATTTGATTCGAAGATAGTCTCCCAATTATGATTTGACTCTCTCAGAAATTAAATAAGTCGTAATGAAAAATGGCCCCTCTTGAAGTTTCTAATTATTATTCGGAGGAATTACCATATTATTGAAAAACTGGCGTATAAGTGATGAAGTTAAGAGGCCTTATTATATTTTTCCACCCAGGAAATTCATTGAAATATTTTTTTTTATCTCCTGCTGTAAATAAAAGTATTTGAAAGTCAATAAAATTCAAAAGTTTAGCAGACAAATGAATTTCATTGGAATCTCACTCTGTGAAGATTATAATTAAATCTGTAATGATATCCGATCATAAAACCCAGAGATCTTCACTCTAACTTAAAACCGTATTCACGATATTTAGGTGTTATCCCATATCGATACATCATTTACAGACCTGTTGTAAGGTCATAAAATAAATCAGCTGAGAACTAAATGTTATTTTCCCAAGCATTAAGAAGTCTTGAACCATATGACTAATACAGAATGTTCTCTGTAATTGATGCGAACTGAGAAAAACATAAAAATCAGTAATTCGTGAAAATACGATTTTTGAGATACATGAAGTTGGTTGTATTTTTATAATTGAATGGAAATTGTCGACAATTTGTTTCAATTAACAAGTATAATTTTAAGAATACCCCGTAAACTTTCTCGCCCCTTCGTTGTTACTTAATCTTTTCATTCGAAAGAAGATACTGCTTTTACCCATCAGGGATTTTCCGCTGTTTGAACCTCAGGAATTGGCATTAATTACCTCCGATTCGATCTCAATAATTAACTCACAGTGAATGAATCGAATTCACTACGGATTAACCTTGATTCAGAGCGATAAGATGTAAAAGCGCGTTAGTGATCTTAGCTGTATGAAAGGAGAAAGTGCAATTAATGTAGCTAGGAGGGCGCTTCATTGGGAAGTGACGATCTCTCCTTACCTTCACCTAACTTTCCATCTCAAGAATCAGATTTATATACGATTCAAATGGGTTAAAAGACGGAGAGGACTTCGAAAGCGTGTTTGTATTGGAGCGCATCTTTTGATGAAAAGATTTATAGAAAGCCTCACCGCAGGGCTGTAAAAACAACACCGATGAACTTTATCTTCGCGAAAACGAGGAAATGCGCTTAGACACAGAATAGTGGTGAAATTTTTATTATTCCTTCGTAACATCTGATAAATATCTTGTACACTCGATTTGAACCAGCGTTGATTTTTCGAAAGATGGTTTCACATGAGGGGAAAATTTTGTGTTAAAATTATTTCTGTCCCGAATGATTTCTTTATTAGTTACTACGATTGGGGATAAATGGAAAAATAATGTATCGCCTTCATTAGAATTGAAAAGCAGTACAGGAGAGAGGTAAAATTGTTAACGTTTGTTAAGAAAACTTAACAAAATTCTCGTGTTAGCTTTGGTCAAGCATTGTTTTTTTTTCAAATGGCTTACCCTTCCCGAGAATACATTTTTGTATTAATTTTTCTTTGTCCCGAATGATTTCTTTAACAGTTGATGCTCTATGCCGTTATTGGGGGTTCAACAGCAACTAATTTGTTTAGACGATATTTACTAGTTATTTTTTAGTAGTTGTTGTGGCTGGAGATAAAGGGAAAAGTAAGATATCGGTTTAATTGTAATATTTACGTACATTTACGCGGTGCTTCGAAACGAACACGTACCGTTGCGTAGCGTATTACGTTGGCCTAAAACAAATTAGAAAAGGTATAGTTGAATTTCTCATTTAACAGCAGTTGAATGAGTTTAAATGGATATACCAATTTCGCGAAACAAAAAATTAATTAAATCTCGATTTTTATGATTTCACGCGTTGATAAAAATAAAATTCTCAGAAACTCTCTCAAAAACATGTTATTTAAAATGTTTTCATGTGTGTCGGTTTATTAAACATAAAATAAATTTTTTTCATCTTAAGGCGAGGAAGAAATGGGATGATGTTTCACCAGTTCGAGCAGGAAGTGCAACTTAAATGGCAACTGTTGCATAAAAGATTATATTCCGATCAAACACTTCCGGTTTTTTTTAACCTTACCCGTTTAGTCACTTCAAAGGGGGTACTTTCTACAATCAAGCTTCGTCGTTTCCATTTCTCTCCAAGAAAGCGATTTTCTTCTATGCCAGATAATAGATGAACATTTTCTCTAATTGTTCCCGATCGTGGTTTAAGAAGTAAACAGCGTTTGATCTTGAGAGAAGCATAAATATGGATTTAATTATTAACAAACTTTTGTCGGAATATTTATATAATCTTAGATTTTAACAGTCGGAAATAAAATATTTTGCGCAAGGAAAATTTTATTCGTAAATTTTACTATAGGTTTTTAAGGTGATCATAGATATAAGAGATATTCTAAAACTTTTACCTATCGTCGAATCTTTGGCTTGTTACAAATGGTGTTTACTTTATCACCTTTATAAAAAATTTCTTCGAATATTAAAAATAGTGCTCGTACATTTTTTCTACAAGTCGTGAGATGTTTTTGATTTGATCAAAGGATTCCTTCTTCTTTGGAATTTTTCTAAGTAAATCGTCTTAAAAATAATTCCGAAACGCACTATGTATTTTCCACAAATTTATTTAAAAACGACCGGTTTCGACGAAGACGATCATCCTCAGGTACACTATATCCAGAAATGACGGAATTTATTTATGGGTGTGCAGTTTTGACGGTAGGTCAAATCGTTCGTTAGGTTAGGTATTAAAGATATTTCCATCTTCTCTCAGGGGTCCAACTTCCTTCCTTTGGTCTGGCGGTGGAGTCTCGCTGGGAAGGAACTAGTAAATCGTCCTGAATATAATGATACCTCGGCTAACCCGGCTAACGAAGATTTTTTTCGCTGTGTTTTGGACTGAGCTAACGAACACGTATTCGTCTAAGGAATGTTTTAGTGGATTCGCGGTAACATACAGCAGCAAACATGAATGGTCGTGCCGTTCCGATATCTTATTTTTTCGGTTTGTATGGCAAATTGATGGTGCGCAAAATCTACATACAAATGAAAAATGAGCTCACCACATCACATTGGGGATACTCTACTACCAAAACATGTGCATCAATATGTAGAAAATAAACGAATTATTATAAGTAGCACTTATAGGAGCTTTCCGCTATTCTTAACATGGGCATCGGCTTTACGAAGATTATCACGGTAGCTATTATTCACGATGTGCATGTAGTTTCCCATCATTATTGATTGGTACCTTTCAGAAGTGTTTCGCAAATAGCGGAGGTTTTCTATGCATTGGAAATTTCATTGGAGAGTTGGTGCATAAAAACGTCGACTAAGGAGAAAGGATGGTTAACCTCAATTGCGAAGAAGTTCTTAAACTATGGTGATGCAAGAAATCGGAAATAGTTAGAAAGTCTATAGGTCATACAGTTTGGTTGCGTGCAGCAACAGAGCGATATTTAAAGACCGCCTCAGATTTAGAATCTGTATGTAGATCTCAACATCAAGTAATCATACTGTGGTGATGTAGTGAAGTTAGTAATTGAGCCAAGTTTATTGTAATCACCTAGTCAAATTTAAATTGTGACTTATTGAGTGCTATTTCTTCAGCGGAAAATAAATTTATAGAGGCTAGAAGATATTTATAGTATTCTTTATGCCATTTTTGTTGCACAATCAAAAGAACTCCTGTTCTTCAGGAAATTAAACAATCAAAAGAACTTTTATAGGGAAAAGATTTCAATAAAATGGTCTTTCTGTTGTTTTTATAAAAATGATTGGCTTAAAAAAAGATTATTCCTACTATTAACGATGTCGATAACATTATTTGTAATTGTTTCCGAGAAGAAAAGAGTATTTTAAAAAATCTGACCCTCGTCCCTTTCCTTGTATTTAGAATCGGTTATTCTATCTTATAATGAAAGGGTAATCGAAGCTAATGCTTTTCTTATTATATGACGAAATAGCTAACTCGTCAAAGTTATGCAGGAAGCAGTTGGATCACTAAGAAAGCCAAACGGACCGGAGAAGCGGTTTCAATTACTCGCTTGGAACTCTGAGAAACTGCTGTAATTATTGCGGCACTTGTACCCTATTAGGTTTGGAAATTTTTTCAGCGACCTGCTCTCGCAAAGTAGCTGGAAAATGAAGTTGATTGCTTTGCCCTTATAACTATTCTATTTCGTTTACGTAATGACTCATGGGATTTCTTACTTTTAAATAATCTCAGACCACCATCCATGAAAATGTGCAAGACATCCATCGTTTAAGAATTGTTTAAAGTTTATTTCATTATTCCTGAGTCATACGTTGAATGTGACTAGCATGAAGTATTTTATCTATGATGAAAGTATGAGAACAGGTATGTACTAATTTTCCCTTAGTAATTTTGAAACGTGGCGTATTCAGGACGAGACATATTCAGACTCATGTATCTGAGATTACTTACAGCTCCTCAACAAAATGTAGGAGAAAGTCGTGGACAACTTACGTGCGTTGTCGCAACCTTTCCAAAATGTACGAGCCTGGCGGATTTATCTCTTGAAAAGGGCTCGAGACTTTCCTTAAAAGCTATCAGATGCAAGGCAAGCGATGTTCGAGGATGTTACGCTCACAAGCGAAAATGTTTCAGCTTTCTGTCACTAATATGCTTTTTATTCAGCCATTAAAATTTGAGCGAAGAGTTTTCTAAGTGTCTTACGGGAAATATTGTATATAATTCGCAATTTGTAAGAATGCGATTCACGTAGATGGCATTAATTTTGTGGACGTCCAAAATGGCAAGTGTCAGCTAATAAAACTAAGTACACAGTAGTACACTAATGCTGAGGAAGAAGCAAAAACTATCAAAACTGTTAGAGAAATTAGCGTTATTGTTTTATCAGCAAACATTTTTGGTCAATTTAAACAACTTGTATATCAAGCATATCATACTTCTTTGATTGAAAGTTTTCGTTATAAATCGGCAAAAGCTTAAGGCGTGGTATTTATTCTGATTTTCATTTAGGAGTGACATTAGCGTATGTCAAGACAGGACATACTAATAGGTAACAGTATATTGCATATTGCATTTTTCCATTGATGATTAATAAATATTTATTTACTTAGGTAAATAAATACACTAAATTAATTTCTTTTCGTTAATATTACCAAAAGACGTGCTATATGTTCTCCCTGTTTCTAAAATCTCATGTATTTAGGATACTTCTTAATTTTGTCTTAACCTTTAATATGAAAAGGGAGTAAGTTTTTATTTACCTTTTGCGTGGCATTGCACAAATAATGTTTCAAGGGAAAGGATATTTTTCCTATTGATAAATTATTTCATACCGAGAAATCTTCTAGCTTTTTTCGTATAGGCCTTACTTTCTAACAAGTAGTTATCAATAATTGATCCCGTTAATTAAGATTCGATTTGAGCGGGACTTTCTCCAGTTAGTTCAAAATATAAGTTGATAATAAAATTGCGAATACTCTCGAACGGAAATGGTGGCCTATAACTATTTAGGGTAATGTATAGAACTATTTCCAAATTATATCGTGAACTACCCTTTACTAGTCTAGTATTCAAGTTGATATTTTATACAATGTGTTGTAAAAATAAAGTTAATGGCAGTTGAGTAGATTAGTTTCCAATTGGACCATGAATTTTCCTCCAGTTATGTCTTCGTCCTGGGCATAAACACTAAATTTAGCAGTCGTGGTGTCCTCTTGTGGACTACGACGCTATAGCAATCGTCGTCTATGTATTCAATCTTTTTCTTCCTAATTACTGTGGAACGGAAATAAATTTTCTGAACGAACCATTATATAATGCTGAACTTTCATTAATATCTAATTGGTGTTGTGTAAAAGTAGGTGAAACTAGGATTGGAGTTTCTTTAGAAATTTTCATATTGCCAACACACATTGTCATATAAAAGACAGTTACTATTATGTACGTATAAATTAACAAATTGCTATCATTATTGCGTATTTCAGTGAATCTTATGATTCAGTACAGTTAAAACCTCTACACCCTTATCTTGATACGTATTAGGTTTCAAACATAGACAGTATAAAAGCGTGTTAAGACTCAATCGCTTCTCGTTTTTCTATGTTGTACTTACGGAATGAATAAAGGATTTTTAAAACATATGTCTATGCGTGGTACGTGGCTTCATATAGATGTAAGACATGGACCATGTAGACACATCATAGACATAATATAGATGTAAGACATGGAGTCCGTCTTACATCTATATGAAGTCACGTGCCACGCATAGACATACGATGAGGAAGAGAAGAAACCGAACTTATTTAAGATATGTTGCTGTAGACGTATCCTGTAAATAAGGTGGATATATAGAATTTCTAATGTGGAAATACTCTGAAGAATTAATGAGAAAAGAAGCCCGTGGAAAAAGATCGTAAACAGAGGAGTCCTGTTTGTAGATAGTCTTTGCCGGCAAAGTTAAGCCCGTATTGGCCTCTTTTCCACCTAAGAGGAAAATTGAGACTTCAAAGATAAAACCAAACTGCCGCCTACTGAACTTATTAGTCACTAAATAAAGACTTTCGGAGGCTAACGGATTAGTTTTCTCTCCTCCTGAAATCGTTTCTTACAGAGGCTGGTCAAATCAGAGTTTTCAAAATATTTTAGCCAAGTCTCCATGGTTGAGAAACATTTAATGCGAATTAATTAATAAATTAAAAATCACTTACGTCCACCCTGTGCGGGTTGTTTAGGTTCTTCCTTATAAAATCCATAATTATTAGGAATCGGGTCGGGGGACTCGTACGTTGGTTCAGGTGGCCTGTATTCTGGTACGGTGCTCTTGGTTGGCAGAGGGGGAGGAGGCGCTTCCTTTACACTTTTCGTGGAGGCATATCCGGTAGGACCAATGGGAATCGCACTTTCCACAGGATGATCATAAACCAGTTCAGGTTCCAGAAGTGATTTAGAGGCAAGTTCACGGCCAAAGTTGCTAATTGCTTCTCCTTTGGCCTGAAGTATGTTGCCCTTCGTTGCAAGGATGTGTCCCTTAGCCTTCAGCAATTGTCCTTTGAAGGCAATGATTCCTCCCTTGATAGCTTTCACTGCTTGGAAGAGAGCGTTGAAGATGGCCTTCTTGAACGCCCAAATATCGAAGTTCTTCGTGTGATACTAAAGAGAAGAATACCATAAACATTTTTGGAACTCGTGTTTTAATTTCATCTAATACTTAAGGTATATACAAGACATTCAAAGTTGTCACTGGGGCCAAGTCTACGTTATCGGAGGCCTAGGGCGAAAATATCAGATCCACAAATTAAATTATCGTAACGATGTAAAAAGCAAAAAACTTCCTTGTGGAAATAAATATCACGGAAAATTAAACCGCTGCGCTATGCCAAGAAAAATACAAACCATTAAATTAAACCGACTGAAATGCATTGAAGTAAATTGTAATTTTGTCGATCGAAAGAGAAAATAAAATTCCATGCCTGGATTATATACTGAACCGAGGACATCAAAAACACATCAGAGAGCTAAGCAGCTGGATTAATATACCTACATATAATAAGAAGTCCCCTTGACTAGCTGCTCAAGTTTCCCTTAAACATTTACTTATTAAATGGCATTTGATTTTACTGGTAAATCCTAAAAGTATTAGCATAGACTATCGAAGAAATGTGGAATGATTGTTATCTTTTATTCGGAACAAAAGATGGCTTTTCGTGATTTAATCTTAGTTAATATATCGATCAAATTACTTTTTAAAACCGTGAATGTGCTAAAAATCTCTATGCAGATGAAAACTGTTACTAAGGGTGCATCACTCTTTATTGAGACCCATCGTAAGACGAGGCCCTCAGCTATCGTCTGATGCGTTTTATTGCAAATTCGCCCCTTATTGCCGAAAACTGTATCGGGATTAAATCGCCCATAGATTCAAAAATATGTATAAAGCTATTTTAATAAGCACCCCTCTTTAAACTCGCTGAATATAAAATAGATTAAATATTTAAGTCGTAGTAATAAGTAAATATTTAGATTCGAGTCTGAATTATTGTTGAGAGGTATATTCAATTTGTACTTTCGATTCGATAACCGATGAAATAGTCACATCAAAATAAAAATTCCCTCATCGGTGTTAATTTCAAACTTTATTCCATTCCATTATCTGAATTGATAAGAACTCTGAAGTTCTGAAGTTGTCAAAAAATGAACGATTTTCGCGGGGTAACGAAAAAAGTAAAGATTTTCAGCTACTTTCAAGAAACTCTTCATTCCCTTTGAAATTGATAAAATTGAATTCCGGATGAACTCCAAAACTTTATGAACTTTCAACGCCTTCGATTGTATTTCCTTCTTCAGATCAAGATTTGGAAAATATAACTGAGGAAAGAACGAATATTTAACTTGTATCTAGTTACTTATCAGCTATTTGCTCCGGAAAAAAATTCCCTGTGTTAGATAACAAGGTTTATCGATCTTCACGCATATTTTCTTTCGTAAACTTTGCTTTCTAAAGTTTTAAACGGATTCTTAACTTTCATTTTATTCACCTTCCGCGAGATCATATTTTATTCTTTAGAAGTTAACAGAGGAAAATGTTCATAGTCTTAGCTTGGATGCAATGCTAGGTCGAACGACGTAAATATGCGTGGGAAGCTCGGAGAAAGGCGTTTGAAAAGGTAATAATTCGCAAAATTAATCTGCGGAAGTTGTTGATTTGAGAAAGCGGTGTTTGAGAAGATGGCGATTCTTTGAGAAAGTGGCGATTGGGTAATGACACCCACGCTTCAGATTGAGGAGAATGTTCTCCATGCTTCCAAAGATGACTTTTGCTTCGTTTATGACAGATTCCTCCTTTTCTGGAGAATCAATAAACTTGGACTCATTTTGTCCAACACTATATGCAAAATTTTAAAATATTCTATCTTTGTCTTAGTACAGGGATAGCTAACCTTTTGTGGTAAGAGTACCGTGTTTCTTAAGTACAAAGAACTTGCGTGCCAATGTGGTAGACGTAGATGCTGATATTATATATTTTACTATGCTAAAGATGAGATTTAAACTCATTAATTGAGGCAAATGATCATTATTTTTCATTAAAAATCAGCAGAATAAACACTTATTTACTCTAAGGCTTCATTCTTTAAGTTAAGAATAAACAGAGATAGCGTTGTCAGAGCCCCGCGTACCATAGGTTCGTTACCCTATTCCTAGATACTCCATTGACACAATTATTTCAAATCAGAGGCCAGTACAGAAATTCGTAGGAAAATTGCACACATATTGTACAAACAGACTGTCATTTTAATTTGGAGCATTTCCACTCGGATATTCTACTCACCGTTATCGGAGGCCCATACTCCAGTTCATGCCGCGGTGGAGGAGGTAGCGGCGGTCCTTCGTGGTAACCAAATTTACTCGCGAATTTGTTTCCTATTTTCTCAGCGATGAACCCCAGTGCCCTCTTCTCTCTCTTGTCCTCTTCGTCGTCACTGTCCTCAATTGCAACATCGGCTACACTTGCCGCTCTGGCACACAGGACAAACACACCCAACAGGAATACTAATGTCAGTGGCTGTAGAATGAAAAAAACATTTCGAATAGTTGAAAGCGATTATCCTCCTTACTTTTGTGAGATGTCATTATGAGTTTAAACAGAATGGAATGCACAGTCATATAATATCACGCATAGTAATCACAACTTTTATAGTAGATAAGCTATAGTATGAATAAACAAAAATATCCTCAAATTATTAGGCACAAGATATATGTGCGTGGATGTGTTTTTACTTTGCGTAAGCTGTTCATGTGGTTTATCTAGGAATTAACGTGGAAATCTGGGAATCGTACAGATAGCTTTAGGTGATTTTTTGAGTGAAAGAGTCTTTTCTTGTAGCTTGTAAGCAATAGTTTTACTTCAAAACCTTGAAGTGAATTAAATTATGTCATGACGACAGGTATTCGTGTTTGAAATGTTATTCAGAAAGAAGCCTTTGTTAGTTTAAGCAAAAATATTTCTCAATTATTTCTCTTATTCAGTTATATTCACTGAAGTTTTCCCTAATAGTAAAAGAGCATTTTAGATGCGAATATAATTCTTCGCAATATTTACTGCCAGCTTAAATAGCTATCAGTTTTTAAATAAAGAAGTTTATAGTTAATATTTTAAGTACTTTGATGAAGGTATAAAGTTACAAAACATCTTTTGATGATAATAATGCTTAAAAAATTCCAAATATGAAGGCTAGTTGCTGAAAATTGTCTCTTTGGTTTGGTATACATTGAGTTAAAGAACTGAAGAGTAATTTGTTAAGTACTGAATAAAAGTAATTCATTAAGATGAAACGAATAAATGTAAGTGAACAACAGCTACATACTAGAGCAAAAGTTTCGTATGCTCGTAATTTGTAACTGTTCGTAACCACCTCAAAATAAAGGTAAAACTTACGTTCTCGTCTGTCTATTGAATCCAATTATAGATATACCTATAGGGGACTATTACCCCGAGGGAACTCCGTTCGGTCGAAGAAAGAAAATTCTTTTCTAATATTTTTCCCTATCTTACATGCTCTACTTGGTTTTTATGTTATCTTATTTACAATATTAAAATTATGTGGCAATAATGTATTACAATTTATGTAATACCATTATAATTTACGAATGACCATAACATTAGCTGTTACATGCGAGAGCCTTCGACTTCGTTGATTTTGCTTAGAGAAATCGGAAAATTGTCAAAAAAGAAACAAAAAGAATGAGAAACGACCCAGAGTCCCTCTCCATTGCATATAACTGTGTCTTTGGGCTATGATTGACAGAAGACTCGATTTCACTAAATTCAGAAACTGCTTTCCGTGTCCTTAATAACGTTCCGGACGACCCGCTTTTCACGCTTAACAGGATTATGCTTAAGATGGCATTATAATTTGATCCGTTAGAGTTGTCACAAATCAAAGTAGATTCGGAGATTATTAATTTATCTTTCAACGAAATAAAAGTTACTTTTTCATTGTAATTAAGATGTTTTACCCAGTTAATATTGCGAAATGTATTTTAAATTCCACATAAACAAAATAAAGCCAGTAAGTACTCCCAAGGTCTATTAAGAGCTTATATTTAGTATTCCACTCAATATTGAGAAAATGCAGGTACATAAACAATATCCATGATGCTTTGTGAGTTACATGAAATAGGAGAAATTTATTATTTACATTTTTCTTTAATAAAATTTATAATTTTTATTTTTTCGTTCAGATCAGCGCTTTTGCTTTCTTTGTCGAATCTCATTTGAAGGGAAAATTTTTTCCTAGATCTTAACAACTTTTTTAAGACTTAAAGAACACGTGTCAATATATGCCAATCTCCATTGAAAAGCCTGACTAGCTCCCTTTTATGCTATCATTCGCAGTAGAAAACTTATTATATTATCTTAAAACGCAAGAAGCTAGTCTTCAATGATACTCAAGCACACATGTATTCATTATATAGAAAAACTAAATACGCGCCGGAAGAGTTTTTTCAAACACATTCAATAATAATATTTCTTCGAATTCATTCGTAAACTCTGCTTAACCTAAAAAAAATTATATTGCACTCATAATTTTATTTCTTATTAAATTCGCCCAAAATGTTACCTCAGTTGAGATCAATCCAGTATTTTCTTTGTTTTGAAACGAAATCATGGATTCAGTGATAATTGTCCGATGACCTTATCCATTACGACTATGTTCAGCCATGAACACTTTTCCTGCCTTAAATTCTAACAGATCTACTTCCTGTTCCTCGTACGAAGTTCACATTCTTGACATACGCACGAGTACATATCTTTGAAGAACGATTTCTAAGTAAAAGCATCACCTCCGGCGCATAGAGCCAATCACCTCAACAGCTAAGAGGCCTGAACGTCCTTCTATAAGAAATCTTGACCTGCGGGTGAGAACAAGGAAATGATTTCCGTGTAAAAAGGGGTGATTCGAGAAATCCTAACACGCATTCCCAGACAGGTCACCTTAACAGGAATGTCTTCCTCTCCCATACGCGTGAGCGCTCTCCTAAATAGAAGCGTGTGTGTGAATCCCTACGGATGGCGGGGATAGGAAGTTGGTCAGAACTCAAGTGAATGAGATAGAAAACGGTGTCCGAGAATGGGCCTAAGGACGCAACGGGCGAAAGTTATTTTTTCGTCGAAGTCGTAAAATGATTGAAGGACGAGGTCGTAAACGTTTTGACAGATCAAAACAAGAAATAAAATCAAATTACTTAATAAATGTTATGCAGGGGAAGGGCAATCCCTTATGTCCTGTGTATATGTTTTGGTCAAAATGGATGATGGAAAATATGAAAAATTTTTCTTTTGCCAGCTGTCTCTTTTCCGGCATTATCCATGGTAAATATTTTTTTCCAAGGCTTGCGTCGTATACGGGCAATTAAATTGAAATATTCAGTTATCGCATACATAAATTCAACATCTCATTTGCAGACCGTCTACTTTTTCATAGATTAGGTTCCAGAGAATCTCATTCCTGTAGTAATCTATCAACTAGTTTTCCTAATCTGCTTCTCATTCAATTAATTGGTCGGAAATTAGTAGACATAGATTCAATGTTATACATTCTTTGGTTTTGTAATTTTAGAAGCAGCGCTCTTTCGACTGATAAAAGGAAATTAGTCCAGGAGAAATTGAACTATCTTTTTACTTGAATATCGTGAAAAAGATCGTAGAATGTGGTTATTAATGCAGTTTTGTGAAATCTACTTGGTGCTCAACCAGACGATATCTTACATGACACTTTTTCTTTTGACCGAGTGATCTTTTATCATTGATATACTTTCACAGGTAGGTAAATTTGAGCCTTGTAAGATTCTTTATTTACTTCTTCACTTGGTGCTATTTGTAATACTGATCATAAGCAATATGTCCACTCTACAACTTCTAAAGCATGATTGTATCGTGCAGAGTATCGAATATAAAGAATTCTAATATGATGTTTCGTTTTTCTTCATCGGTTCCTTCCGATTAAATATAGTTAAAAATGCGCTTTATTTTCTAAATACCTATTTAAGCATTTTAAAGCAGTAGAAAATTCGGGGCACTTCGCCTAAAGGTTCCTTAGAATTACAGTGTACCCGTCGGAAAGGGGCTCGTATAATTCTAAAGGACTAGACGATACCATTTCCAAATTATAACTCTCGTAACGGAAAACGCTAGCTTAATATTCTTTTAACCTAGCGTTTAGCATAATTTATCCGGTAAGTAGTTTTTCTTTCTACTTGTATTATACCAGATTAAACTATGCGTAAACACTTTAAAAGAACCGTGATCTTAATGATATTTCTCCGTTATACTTGGAGTCACACAAAAAGTTAACGGGTGCGTTAGAGTGTAACAAACCCCTGGAATGAAATACCTTATGATGGAATATCGTTTGCTTATTGAGTGAGCATGGGAGATGACGCTTAACGATCTTTTCTCCGAGAGAAATGATAATTAAAAACCGATATCTTGCTTATTTGTCTAAATAGCGGTGCAGAACCATCAAAACGCGCTTCGCATCATCTCGTGAATTAGTAGGACAAACGAAATGAAAAGTTACTCTTTAGCTTTCTCTTGTTTTGTGTTGGCAAAACCCGAAAGATAACATCGCAGATTTTATACTTAGGTATGCATCGTTATCATTAGAGGAAGGAAGAAAACTATTTGAGAATGTGATTCTACCTGTCCTCAGTTCGGTTATGTTAAAACTTTCTTCTAAGTAAGTTGTTTGAACTATTCAGTCTGTTTAGTTTGTGAGTGAAAAGTGAAACGGGCCACAGTGAGAAATTATCATGTCTCGAAAACCGTGTTTCAGGATCCATCATATAGAAAATATTTCTTTTGCAACCAAAACGACAATAGAAGATGCATTTCAACACTTTAGTTCAAATTTTCAAAGGAAATGATATTATGTTGGGTGATTCTATGGAAAATTCATCGAAACTCGGTTTAATCTTAGTTTGAATTTCGTACACATATCTTAAAATCTAAATTGTCTAAACCATCATAAAACTCTTAAATTTAATTTATTGATTGCATTTTGAAAAATACGAACAATGATGCGTCTTTTACCTTTTTGAAACGATGTATTTTGTAAATATAACCGATGAATAAGCAATATAAGCTAAATAATTTTACTTGTAAATTTTGTTCATATGCTTGAAATGTAGTTCCTCCACATTTTATACCTGTTTACCTATCTGTCGCCGCTGGTGCTTTTAAAAGCTCTGTTATACTTAGAAATTTTATCCATATTCATCGAGACGGTGTACAATTTTTACTTTCCTTTAAGCCCATAAAGTTGAACGAGCTTTCGACCTTCCTCCCGCAAAGGAACTCCGGAATGTCTCCAGGAAATTATCGATTCCCACGGATGAAATCTGATATGTTAATCGGCCTTTTCTGAGGAAAGAATAGTAAGGTGATTCTACCCCTCTTCTCTACACGTGACCACGGAGAACCCAATTTATCACGGAAACCATCCCTTCCGGGCACCGCCCACCGAAATAAAAAAAAACCCGCCTCATCCAGCCTGCGCCTCAAAGAGGAATCGGTTGCATTTTTTCGGTCCCTTAATGATCTAGAAGAATCCGACCCTTCCACAGAACAAACTAACTCTTGAATCTTTAACCCATCGTCCAACTTTCCTTTTCCAAGAGGACACGTCGACCTTGACACTGAGACAGGTTCAACCGGTACAATGCCGAGAAGATTCTTCTTAATGTCCTGACCTCCGTGAGATTCTCCCAGCTTCTCAAAGGGCTCTGCCGAAACTCAGTTTTTTGAAAGCGTGACCCCTAAAAGACTCGCGCTCGTTCATTGCCGCCAGAGGCGTGTCGTTTGCTGGCATCTTCGCGAGAAAATCTCAACGAGGTGAAAAGCTGTGTTTATCTTCTATGCTTCCGGCGTAAGTTTCTTATCGGTTGGAGGAAATGCTAATGGTAGAAATTTGCGTTATTATTCGGAAGAATCGTTTCCCTCCTAGCTCCTGAAATATAGGAAATGTCATGGATATCATAGTCATTTTGCCACTTTGATGATTACTAGGTAACTTCCGATGAAAAATGGTCAACCTAATCGAAAGAGGATTAATGTTTAACATTGAAACTCATTCACAAAAACAAATACGAGCAACTAATTTCTCAGGAAATGAATTGACTTTCGTGATGGAGCAACATCTAATAAATTTTATGGAAGCACTTCGGTATATAACCCAGTCCCTATAACCAATTCGTATTTATCTGAATGAGTAATTTTCTCTTTCTTTTAGGAAATACCTCAGGAAGACCGAAATATTTAATATATTTATTTGAATTTTCATCATATGTTCAAACAAAGTTGAATTTAGAACTTGTAAAAAGGATTAAAATTTCGTGTTTTATAGAATCCTTGTTTTGAATGAATATTAATGAGAAATCAAACTTCAATATCAATAAAAAAATTAAAGAGTTAATAATTAGAATTATTTTATCCCTCAAAATGTGTTTCATTGTACGATTTTACATCTACATGATAGATTATCTCATTTTAGTCAGTTAATGTTTTTCAGAAATTGCGGAATGATTAACAAAACATAATACTGATATTCACATTTTTATTTCCAACAATTTGGCTCGGGAAATCCTCTTTTCCGAAAATATTGATCTTAAACTTTTTAAAACCTTGATCGTACGTATTAATTTTGGTATTTTACGTATTTTCTTAATTATGCTTCTTGGAATACATTTTTACATTGTATTTGTACTTGGAGTACATTTGGAATAAGTGGAATAGTGAACAGAAATATAAAAAAGATGCCTGTATCTATTTTGTCGAGCTTTAACAACTATAGCTGAAAATCCTAGCGATGAATTGAAAAAGATTTTAGAATGAGACTTCAAACGTAAATTAGTGGAGTAGGATATAAACTGAAAGAACTGAAATTAAGACGAAAAGTTTAAATATTTCCTCCCAAAAATTCTTGATAACATAACCAAAATGTATGAAGTACAAATTGTATTAAATTTGTAGGTTTAAGTGAAGGCATAATGATTTATAAGCTCCGCGTAGTCTAAATTTACATGACTTAAACTATCATTTCTTCTATAGATATAAGTCACATCACACAAACGTACTCCCACTTGTCGATTGATGTAGTCCTCATTCAAAGTTGTAATCAAAACATCTGCACATGGTATAAAACTAAGGCACTGAGTTGTCAGAAATTTACCTAATGGCATTTTTTTAGGAGATAATACAAACTTTTTCTTGTAATTGTTTTTGTATTGCATGTTTTTGTGATGATAAATACACACA
>KZ308176.1:1593933-1612960 GCA_000376725.2 Ladona fulva
GTAATTTAATAAATATTGAAATTATATATAATTTCTATTTTTTGAGGGATCTCTAAATAATTTGATCCCTTTCAAAATCATTTACTTGGCAATAGATAGTGCGGAAGAACCAAATTAAAGGCCACCGTAATAGAGATGGGCGATTCGAAGCGAGAAATTGATTCATTGAAATCGATTTGAATCGTATTCTATGAATCGATTCACCTCAAAAATCTGGTTGCTGAAATTGATTCGAATCGATTCGTATCGAATCGGAATGAATTTTAATAGCATCGAAATCATAAAGTCATTTACATCGGAATGAATCGTATTAAGATCGAAATCGAATTGCCTCGATATTATTGGTTACTAAAATCATGTGATTTGAAGCAGACGCTATAAAAAGTACTCTGTCGTAGCATGGTTTAATAATTTGGTAGTAAAGAATCTTGATAGATATAATTTCATTTTTTTTTATCTCCGTTACTTGTTCTTCAAATTTAGGACTGTTTATCATATGAGTATATATAATAGGTGGTTTTACATTTTTTATTTGTTTTCGTAGAAAGGAGGAGGAATTGAAAGGCGATGATAGATTTTATATTTAAATCATCAACACGTTTTGCGAGAAAACTATTGTTATTTAAAACTTTCAGTTATACTTTAAATTCCATGCTAACAACCCTTGTTTCTAAATCCTCAGGTTGTAACAAACTGATGTGGTGTCTTTTAATGTACTGTTTCAAGTCTGTGGTACGAATGTTATAATAAATTTCGGAATAGCTTCATTTATTTAATTATGGTATCCTGGATATCATGGTAATTTTCTACGTAGAGAGCTGTAAACAGAGATCTTTGCTCACAATCTTGTCAGAGTGACACAACCGATCTCAACATTACCATCTATTGAGCGATATTTGAACTTAAACTATATTCAAATCGAATTTACACTAAAATCGAATCGGAATCGGAATCGAAATTCAATTGAATCGGAATCAAAATCGAATTCATTCACAAGGAAATCGAATCGAAATCGGTTAAAAGAAATCAATTCGAAAACATCGGAATTCATATTCAGAATATCGATTTTCTGGCGAATCGAATCGGAATCGCCCATCTCTACACCGTAATGGCACGGTCGGAAGCAGAGGAAAAACATATCCCTAAATAGAGTTGGCAGATTCACTAGGGAGAAAAAACCGGATCATAGCCAAGTTTCTCTCGATCACGAAAATCATGAAACGTGTCTTTGGTGACTCAAGTCAGATCCTATCACTGCACCAAAGAAAACGTGGGCGTAATCCAGTATGGATATAGGCCGCGAGCGTGAGAAAAATCCGGTATTTTCCGGCGGAGATCCGCGCCTTTGGATGTAAAAGAACCAACAGTTTTTAATCAGTTCCGGTCCCGGAGAACCAAATTTCGCCGGCTAACCCGTTCCCATCTGCCGGGCTCATCCTCCATCGCCACCTTCAATTTCTCCTTTCACCTCCAATTCCGCGACCCACATAAGAGATTCATCTTCAGCGGACGTCACCGCCAAGGCTGCGTTTACACCATAAGCTCTCGTGCTTTCAGAATTGGGCGAAAGGACTTTCCCGCTTGGCTTTCGAGAAGAGGAGAAGGGTATTAACGAAACGGCTCTCCTCTGCCAAAAAAAACATCGTCTTGTTATTGTCCACATCGCGACGTGCGAGCTCTGCGCCGCCGACGACCTCAAGTGAAAGTTTCCGTCGCTTCGGTCTGGAAAATAAAGAGATGTCTTCCCTCCGTCATTCCTCTTTCTACGTGGACGAGAACGCGGTGCGTGATTCCTCTCTTCGAAGATCAAAACGAATCGTGAATTCAGATTTGGTCATGAAATCGAGTGTACACTGGGGACTAACGCAGAGGAGAATATTTGGCAAGGGGAGATTTTCGTTGTGATTACATCAGTCGTATGGTGGGAAACTTTTATTGGTCTCAAAGAAAATAGCAAAACTTAAACGTACGAGTATAAGTTAAATTATCAAACTTTATAAATTTGTTTATATTATTAATATTAAAATTTAGAAAAATATATCTCATGTAAAATTAAAAAAATTAATGCCCCATTAATATGTCGACGATGAATAAGTTTAGGTGATTGTTGGATTCTAAGAAATTTTTGTATCATTTAAATTAGATGTAGTAAATTTTTAACTTGAAAATAAATGTCATTGAATATATTGTACGACATTAAAGTTTATTTACCGTCGAATTATGGATCAATAAATATATCAAAAGAATTGCCAAGAAACCGTCGAAGTTTTTGTTTCTATTTTTCCCTCGCTGCTTCCAATAGAGTCCCCAGGAGTAAATTTGGTTAGAAGAGCAAATTTTTAAAAGTGTTTCGACAGCTTACGTAAATTTCACACGTGGGTCTCCACCGGAAATCGAACCCGGGACCGCTTTCACTTAAGGCGTTGGCCACTTACATATTCGGGAACTTCAAATTTGGTTAAAATTCCTTTCTTCAGAAATACATCTAATAATTTGGAAAACCTCCTGCCCCCGAATCTTAAATCTGGTTAAAATATGCCGGAAAATCTCTTACAAGCATTATCAAAAATTAAAGATAAAAGTACTCCGGTGACCTCTTGAGTGTCAATGAGCTGGTATGAGTATTAAAAATCAAAACTAGGTTTATATTCTTTTAAATACGATACCTTTATATTCATTGCATTTCTGATACTATTTTAGAATTCCAATAAAATACTGAACTATTGGAAATTTTCTTCACCCGATTAAGTTCACTATATTATCATATTATATAAGCTTTGAAAATATTCATTTTCGACTTAAAAAATAGATCAGCGTTTTTGAGAGAAAAAGAAAAAAAATCACCTCAGATTTCTCTTATATTTTTATAAAACTCTTCTCGCTGTCTCCTTTGTTATCAATAAAAGCATTTCTATTGTCCTTAAGAGGATTGAAATAATATGGGATAGCCATTAGAAAAATCCTCTCGATTGCTGAATCGTGAATCAAGTCACGCATATTACAGGCGATGCGCCAATGTGTTAGAAATCTTATTTAGAAGTGAGACAAAGGTTAAGAACAAAGCAAATACAAGTGAAAAAGTGAAAGCATTAATTACGTAGCTGGAATATTTAATGTAAACTTCAATCGTAGCGTACTGTCTGAACGTATGCTCGAGGATGTGTTCCTTATTTAGTGTTTTGATTGAGGAAGACGTCGAGAGCTCTCGAGGAATGAAGAGAAATATTCTTCACGTCGGAGCGTATGTTTTATTGTGCCGTTTTGGTAGATAAAAAATATGGCATTTTTTGTTCTCAGATTTTATATTTTATATCTTTACAGATGAAATTGCAATATATTTGCATTTATGCCTATTTTAATCGTGCGTTAGGCTGTGTATTATTAGTGAAGTTTATTGAAAGTAATAAGAGGGAAAACAGTAAAAAAAAGTAATAATGAATTTATAAATAGCATCGGAATTACCTATCATTGCTCTTAAGAGAGAAACACGGGCAATTTTGAATCACATTATTGTGAAAAATTTTAATGAGTAATTCTCAAGTATATGTTTTTCCAACATTTATTGACAAAATTCCTTGGATTGGCGTTGGATGATTTTGTTTTCTGGCGATAAATGATTTTAATGATACTATACTCAAAACCATCTTATTGGAAACGGACAGTCAAATAAAAATTGAGCAGTAGATAATGGTGTGAAAGTGAAGGGTGGAAAATATATTACAGAAAAAAACGTTTAAGAAAGAGAAATCTGTCGTGATTATTAATATTTTCCAACTGTCTCCCTGTTATTGGGCCACGCTCTGTATCACGCATTCCATAAATTGTAAAAAAAACTATGATAAATGTTTTCCTTAATATCCGGTGAAATGTAACTAAATTTTCCACAATTGGATATTCAAATAAAAAAACCTTACAATTCCCTTATGGAAGGCGGTGAAAACGAAAAATAGTTTATTGGTGAGTACGATTGAGTGTTGAAAATGTACCAAGGATGCGCCGGTAGGAAAAAAATCGATAGCTGAGTAAGCCGGTTGCTGTTGTTCAATGATAGTCTCCATTTTATTTAAATTTATATATTTACGATATGATTGTTAATTCTTAAATGTAACTGATTTATATTTCGCTATTTCAAATCCCCAATATTTCATACTATTGTTTGTTTTCTCCTGCATTTTAGAAAAATTTATAAATCTGTCAGCGGATCTACAGCAATAGATCATACGTAATTTAAAAACTACCCAGACACCTCTTAAAAATTCAACAAACTTATAAAAATGTATGGCCATAATAGTTTGCCACAAAAAAGCACTAACGTAACAACGACGAGGACTAGAATCAATGGAAGTGGTCCTAAGAATTTGGTATTCGACCAGAAGAATATTTGCGCATACCACAGAAGTCCACCTGATAAAATTTTCTGGTTGTAAGCTTTGTCCGTTATGCAACAAAAATCGTAAATAGAATTTATGAATTAATTATACATGATATATGAAGAGTCGAATAGTTGTATATTACTAAAGACGTAATGAAATACTCACGAAAAATCAACATATTTATAAACTTCTGAAAAGAAAGTGCAGCTCTACAATAAGTATTTGTTTCAGATTCTGACAGATGAATTTCTACATAGCATAAATTGTAAATCCTAGAATTCAATTTTCGCAAAACCTGCCTCTAAGATTTTGAATACATTTTAGAAGACTTCTAAGTTTGCATGTTAAATTTCTATAAAAAGTATACATAGAAAAATTAGCAGTTAGAGTGTCTTTTAGCTCTCCACACGGCACAAACAGAAAAGGTTGGCTAATACCCAGTCCCTGGAAAGCACAAATACAGCTCTCTGAAATGGAAAATTTTGAAATGCCTAGGAAAGTGAATCTTAAGAGGGACAATTAGGGGGAGACCTAAATTTTCTAGGAGATGCTTCCAAGATATACCTGAAAAGGTAGATTGCGTCATCTTTAAGTCAAATGAGTTAGAGCCGCTAATTTTTTGCTGATCAGCAGTGTTGAAAGCTTCATCATCGAATTATAATTCCGGAAACCAATGACTAAACGGTGAACATTATATAACTTCCGTTTTAACGGCTAAAAACATATAGAAGAAAATTAAATTAATGAAAACATTGTTTTTATTAAATAGGATTTCAAATCCTTACGATTAAAAATCCAAGTTATTAACTAACTTAATTAAAAAAAATACCTTCTAATATATCGTAGATTCGATTTAGTTTCCCTCATTAGAAATATATAAGTTTAACCGAATTAAACCCCTTAAAAATCTTTGAAATAATTTAACCCTAACCTCTTCTCTAATTTGTATTGTTTTTAGACATGTATACCTATTTCCTCTTTCTGGATAAGAAACTGTAAATCTGAACTTTAACTTCTTTTGGCTGAAATATGGTATTATTGAAATGGGTTTTTACTCTCCGTATGTTACTAGTTATTACCTAAAATAGCATATTAAGTCTAAATGAATATTAACAATGCTACATATTTAACAAGGAAATTTTAGGATCTTATGTACCTGCACAGCCGAATCCAAAGGTATGCCTATTAACGAAGATCCTTAGAAAACTGACAGGTGATGGAGAAATGACCAACAAATATTATGTGAATTATTCAATCCTTTAATTGAATACATGTAATGTTAGAGGTGGATCTCAATTTTTTATATATTGAAAGATCTGTCCAAACATTGAGACTCGTCGAAATTATTTTTTTTTTACATTTATTTCGTTCAACGGTGTCTAAGTTCTACAGAGTTAATAGACAAAAAGAAAAGTTAGTATCGAGTTTTTCGGAAGTGAGAGCTCAATTTTTCTGAAATAAATATTATTGTCGGAGAGAAAGGAGGAGAAATCATTTTTCTTTCTAAAATTTCACGCGTGATTTCGTTTTTGAGATTCAGAGCGATGAAGCGTTCAGTTATGTAGGAGAGGCGGCTGAGTGATATCAACGCCCGCAACGTCCTTCGGCAGAAACGGTAGGTCATGGTTTTTCGAATTTCCCCACAAAATACCGAATAAGTTTCTGTGTAAGAGACGGGTCTTACGTAGCGCAGATTCCTTTTAGTTTTGTTATTTATGTTGAGAAGAGAAGCCATCAAAAAAAATAAGTTTTTCTATAAAATCCCCTCGGGTGGCTCCTATCTATAAGATAGGAAAGAAATTCAAAGTTTTCAAAAGAATCAGTCCAAAAGTACAATTTGAATAGTTACGAATTGCTTATGGTGACCAAGTGAATAGGTTTTGGTGGTGAAAAACGTTTGATAATATTTTGGGATGTTTTTAACGAAAAAGAAGAGAAAAAAGGGGAAGATCACGTCTACTGTATTAGGTTAAAAACTGAAGATGAAGATGTTTAAGGAAAGGACTCGATAACCTCCAGAGATCGCGTGTTAATTACAGAATTTTTGGAATTGCTTGTTACCCTAATAATCGTGGAGACCACAATAAGGTAGACATTTATCTTTTCTCTGGGCAGTTTATAATAATCTGTCGAACAAATAGTTGTTTTACTTCACTCGAGGTAATATTTCTAACGAGCTACCAGCTAGTATTTTATTGTCACTTATAAACTCTGAACATTTTCTTCAGAAAATTACTTTCAGAGCATGCGATGTCAAACATCGCCTGTTTCTATCGAGGTTCATGTGGTAGTCCTTTTGCAACTCCTCAAATGTTCACGAATTAAAGCACTGAAGTTAACGCTCCTTAGAAAAATGGTTTGAAAATAAAGCAATATCTAATGGTGCATATCCTTTCGTGCACATCCTCACTAAAATAACCGGCATCGTTTAACGTCTTTGTGTCCCTCTCCCTGAAATTCCAGCCACTTTTCACTGTAATTAGCTTAACCACGGACACAGAATAAACTCGTCTCCATAAAGAATCAGCCGGCTCCGCACTCTTACCTTCATCGTTCCACTTCCGAAAAAAATGGAGACCTACAATGCCAATCCTCTTCTCGTAGATCCCCGGATGGAAGCAATGAGGAAAAACTTGAGGATTCGAAAATACACGTTGGGAAGCAGGAACGGTCTGTTCGGAAGGATCCACCAGTGGAACACTTAGAGCTCTTACTAATATCAGGGCTTGCTGCGCTTTCTACCTTATATACCGCCCCCACCCCCGGGCCCACTCTCACTCCTAGTCCACTTCGGGAATCTCTCCACCGCCCCTACTCAACGCACCTCGTTTCCTTACCTTTCTCCTCCAAACGCTCCAAACCTTCGTCCTTTGGGATGCTCAGTCTAGGACCCCTCGGAGTTTTAATTATTACAGGAAGTTACGTGGCTGTCCTTCGGAAAGAGATAAGGTAGCAATGGTTCAGTCTGAGGCAACAGACGATTTTTCGTCACTCAGTTTTAAGTGAAAGGGTTTTGGTGTTCGTTAAAATTCACATTTACTGAGTAGGAGTGGCTGACGTGCTGTTACGAGATGTCGCCCACGAAGTTTGGATCAGAAGAGGGAGAAAACGTATGCAAGAGACCAAGGAAGCGACCTAGCCCAATTATGTGGGCCGAGCCAACTTGACATCCCTTACGGAATGAAGGGAAAGTGAATTCGCTGCTCTCAAAAGGACATTGAAGAATGTTCGAGTGCTTGGAGGAAATAAGTCCATCTTGGTGTCGAAGAGAAATTTTTTTGCATTGCGATTAGAAACTTATCTTTTTATGAGGAAATCAATGCGAAGCTTCACTTTTTGACGTGAACTTTGCGGCGAAATAAATGTTTTTACGTTAATAATATGGCAGTGAGGGTTTGATGGAGAACTTTCTTTTACAATCACTCCAATCTTGAAGAGATTTACAGTACCTGTTAACTGCCTTTCAGTGAAACACTTGAGTTGGAAGGTTATGAAATCATTGCGTACATTTTTATTTTCTTTACTTTGGGTGGACCTTATTTCAATCGACATTTGCCGGATAAGCAAGAGATTCATAAGATAAGATAAGAAGATAATTCATTAATCTAGGACTAGTCGTTTCAGGAATTTATTTTACTGCGAACTATACGCGACAGTGACCGATTGAGGAATACATTTTAGTGTATGCACTTTGCTTGTAGAGGACATAAGTAGGAGTATCTGTAGGCTGTATGGCAGTACCTTATGAAGAGGATGGAACTGATGATGGAAGTAAAATGCCTGCTTTCGTAACATAATGGTCAAGCGTCTGCTCGAAAAAAAAAGAATCTGTGCTCGGCGCTCAGTCAGCTACACTGCTATATAAATCATTTTCAGCAGAATTTTATGACTATTATTATATCATGGTCATAATATTTACATTAACCTCTTATTCTTTCTCATATAAAAATGCTTCTACAGTCACTTACTTTTATTCTACCAAATATTATGCTGCTACACTGAGAGAACTGACTAGTTTTTCGGGTAAGTAATCGATACATTTGTTGCATACTTTGAAATATGACATTTGCCTTTCTCTTATTTAGGGGCGCATATTGATCACTGCTGCCAATTGAACGCTTAGCACTTTCTCCACCAAGAAGGTAAGAGCACCAAAAATACCTTCATGAGGCGTTAACATATACTAGTTAGGGTATTACTATTTTATTTCATAGGCTGAATTATCTACGGAAAATTCAATATTTATCGCTGAGTCATGAACGGAATTTAGGTGACTAGTGAAATACATCGTGAAGATCGTTGCGAAACCCTGTTGGAAGTTATGCAGGTCAATCTTTTAATTTTCTTTTGATCACTTCTTCTTGTCAAACAATCGTGTACTTGTACTTTCTCCAAAAGCCATTCACGAGTTAATGTTGTGCATTCAAGTTGAATTTCCATATCCCCATTCTATTCTTATGTGACATCATATTTATTAGTAGAAACATGTGGTTCACGGTACTCGTCTCCGTTAAATTGTCTGTGCACATATTGTTTGTTTGGTAAACATCGCGATTATAAAACTCCTACTATATTACAAACTATGCATTATATTACGTTACTAATATGAATATGAAGGGAAAGTTTCATAATTCGCTCATCTTTCCCCTTGTTTATATTTTATTTAAATCTTTTACTTGTACTAAAAATGTAAGAAGGAGGAAGAGCATGAGCGCAAGGATAATATTCAATAGTTTTGAGAATTGGGAAATCGTTAGCAAAATGAAGAGCTGTGGAAGATTTTTGGATTGGCAGATTAGCACTTCGTGCATGCAACGATCACATGATATGCGAACTACTCTTCTTTGTGTTCTGCGAAAAGTATTATCTTGAGCGTTCATTTTTAGAAATTGGAGAGTTCAGTCCATGCTTTCTGCAGCTTAATTAAAGAATATTTAGTTTGGACCAGTAATTGGATAAACTCTATTTTGAACACTGTCAGATTGGAGTTTTATACGTTCGAATGTAAATGTGACCTGAACTATGATAATGAAACATGATACAACTGAAATATGATTCGACCAAGAAGATTTCAAATAAGCTAAAAATTACGAAGACGTTACAGTTGAACACCTTTGGAACTATCCGTATTCTTTCTCCTCATGAAAGGTTGAAGATAGCCGGGAAAACATTCAAAACTTATAAGCTTACTATCAAATAGATGAAATCACTTGAAAGGCTGCATATAACGAATGCAAGTAAGAGAAGGTGGTGGAATGGGTAGGAGCAATGAAACTGAAATTACTGGTCCAAACTAAATATTCTGTATTTAAGCTGCAGAAAGCATGGACTGAACTCTCCAATTTCTAAAAATGAACGCTCAAGATAATACTTTTCGCAGAACACAAAGAAGAATAGTTCAAATACCAAGTGATCGTTGCATGCACCGAAGTGCTAATCTGCCAATCCAAAAATCTTCCACATCTCTTCATCTTGCAAATTATTTCCCATATCTCAAACAATTTAATGGAGACGAAACCATGGCCGTATAATAAAAATTATTATGGTAACAGTGGAAGTGTTCTTTTCCTTATTCTTTATAATGGAGAACCACCAAAAAGTTGAGGCCGAATCAGTAGATTCTACTACGTTTCATTCCAAACTGTTTCTGTATGTTCCACACTTCTAATGTTTTTTTAATCACAGCCTTCCACCTTTATGTTGGTCTTCCTCTTGGCCTTTTTCCTTCCTCCTACTATTCAAACATTCTTCTTGGAAGTTGTCTTTCTCCCATTCGCATTTTGTGACCGAAGTACCTTAATCTTCTTCTCTCGATCTGTTCATATAGCGTTTATACATGCAGAATATCTCTTAACCTTTCATTCCTAATCTTGTCTTTTTTGTTTATGTCAGAATACTTCTTAAAAACTTAATTTCAATTTTTAAATTTTGTTCTCCTCTCGGACAGTCATGGCTTACATACTTTAAGCGGAGGCCAGGATTTGGACTAGATAAGTGGTGAACATCAGCTTTTTATGTTCAGTTGGAACGTCCTCTTTCCAGAGCATGCTTCTTGTGCACTGCTGGAATCTAATTGCCATTTTTACCCTGTGTCCAATGTTCTTGTTAATTTTGGTATCCTCTGACAACAAGTATTCAAATCGTCGTAAGTATTTCAAATACTTGCAGGTCAGTGAAAATTATATGTAAAAAAGATTCCAAGGAGAGATAGGTGTGATCTCTCCCCGTACTGATGGATTGGCACGTTGAAATAACAGAACGGTGATTTTAAATTGGATATTTTTTTGAAAACTCGATTTTGAAGCACAATCTACCTTGCAATGCCAGGATGTGCCAGACACGACTAATCCCGAAGGTCTAAGCGTTGAATCGTTATCAAT
The DNA here is from genome assembly GCA_000376725.2 of Ladona fulva. NCBI lineage: Eukaryota > Metazoa > Arthropoda > Insecta > Odonata > Libellulidae > Ladona > Ladona fulva. The sequence continues at coordinate 1,604,687 of KZ308176.1, forward strand.
AACGATCATTTTCTAAAGACATACATCAAGAAAATATTTTTTATGTAATTCATTTGTTGACTCTTAAAAGGCAAAAGTATATGGAGACAATGCTTTGAGTCTCTCACACTTACGATCTCCCACGCTAATCCGGGAACTTGGTTTTCTTTCCGCTCTACCTGAATTCTAATTCACTGGCCTTTGTTACTTTTTTCCAACCGAGAGTGGTGGTCACTCTGGAGAAGAAGACAGTTTACAATGACTTAGCAGGAGAAATTCAAACCTTTTCACTTCATTTTCCCAAGGAATGAGTTAAAAATCTACCACACTGGAAAACGTTAAAAAAGGATATTAGGTGATTTTCAGCACAACAAGGTGCGCGCAAAGAAAACATAGAGAGATATCTCTGTGCGAAGTAGTTAAAAGAGCTGCCCGGCAAGCGGATGACCCGGGTTTGAGTCTCGATCTTATAAGACTTTTTTATGTCCACTTATTCTTTGGTTTATCAGTGATTTTATGAGCTGAAATTAATATATCCAGAGAGTATCTCGGTGTATTATTAATGCTACTTAAATTTATTCCTATTAGGTCATTATTAAGGCGATATTGAGATTCCTAGGAATAATATGTAGGATTTTATTTACATATTTTTGAACGAAACTAATTCACCTACAAGAGCACCATCCTTTTGAGTATGTGACGGTACAGGTAGTAATGATTCATGTTTATGTCATTGGAACGAACTCTTTTGAGTTGGGTTCATTTAATCTACTTTCCATTACTGTCCCAAATTTGTCATGGTGCGAGCCTACATGAGAAAAGGGAACGTAAGATACATATTAATTCTTCGACAACTGAGTATCTATCAAGGACAGAGTATAAAAACGTCGCAACTGTGGAAGCGGAACAAGCAGCATCTCGTCTTTATAAGGACGCATCTCTGAAAACTTGAGTACACGAGAGGGATCAACACTTTTTTACTTGTTAACGGAAGCGCTCGGTCAAGGGCAGGAATCCATCAATATTTCATTTCTGCAGGCGTGTCTTTTGAGGTCAATAATCACCGATGAATTTCCGCCTGTTCTCTTAAGCAGTCGTTCTGTCGGTGAAAATACAACCGAATTCGCTGCCTGTCACGGCATTTCTCCTTTCGGAGGGGCCACTTTTTTCGACCAGGACCATGTCGGGTCCTAGCGCTTTCTGCTCGAAAAATTTTGGACAAAAAAGAATCTCGTGGTAGTATCTCGTTCCAGCTCTTTTTCTTTGTAATCAAACGGGTCTTTATTAGTCTCCTTCCCGTTCGTGGTTTAGCACTCCCTAATTCTGGATGCATGTAAGAAAGGGAAATCGATTCTTTCACCAAGATATGTTTGACCTTTTTTTAAAGGTAGTGGAAGAAAAGGAAATGTTGTGTTGGGTAAACGTAAGCACAACTTGTTCCGTTGTACTCACGTTTGTTCTCTTTCATGTGTTTCAACTGCTCAGAAATATTAACCTTGGTTTGAGTTTCAATATTATTTACTTCTATATTTTCTCCCCCGTATTTGATGCGATTTAGAGAAAATCACGAACGCTCCAATTATCCACATACGTTAATTTATTTCTGCAGTTCCACGTAGTGAAGGCTTATTCCTTATTCTGATTAATCCATTTAAATTCTATTAATTCCTTCTGGCATGACTTCTTGTAGGTCTCCATCACGTAAAACAATAAATGATAAAACGTCTGCCCGTACCACGAAAAATTGTTACGGGTAAATGTTACAACATTTATCGTCTTACCGATTTAAATTATTATTATTCTCGAACTAAACCGTTCAGATTTTTTAAGTAACTAATAATAAACATTTTTGTATATAAAGAAATTAAACATGCAAAAAAGAGTAAGATGACGATATCTTATACAGCATTAACCTCCTATAGTATTAATGCAGCATTAATATTCCATGCTAGACGGGTTGAATAGTTTTTATTTATCTTGAATAAAACCGATCAAATTTTCCTAAAGTTACCAAAATAAAATATAATATACGGGAAATGTTGTATATAAAAAATTAAAAATTTATAAAGGATAAATGACGATATCTTACACGGCATTACAGACACGTAAAAGCAATGATGAGCGTGTAACTTTATACTCCAAATACAATTTAGCTCTTATGATATGGTGAGAGAGATATGGTGAGCTTTAGATTATAAGTCACGCGGTTTGCTATGAAGATACGCGTATTTTGATCCATATAAGTTTACCACAATGGCACTGAAGGAGAGCATAGTTTTTCACATTTAGAGTTGGCATCGACGAAAATTTGCTTTAATCCTCGTTAGTTATGAACTTTTAAGACAGAAAATTTAATAAAAGTTTAAATAAAATTGACTCAATGGTTCGTGAGCCGATTGTACGACTGTTCTAATTTCTTTTTCTCTCCCTACTGAAGAATAAAACTAAAAAGAAAAGATGGTCTGTTCCATAAAGACATTAATGCCTCCAATGACTCGTTAATCGCATGTTACGTATGTGCAGCTTTTTCACTGTTCATTGTATGAACTGTATCCAAATATTTGGAATTAATCAAAATAACAGCCTCTTAAATAATGATGATATAATAACTTGATGCAGGAAACACAAAACACCCGATCGTGAAAAATTTCATTTTCTTTGGGCAGTATTAGATTAATCCTTGAATTTTTGTGCGTATAATGTTATTAGCAGCTCACATGACACCGCACTGTTACAAACAATACTGAAAATAATTTGGGATTATTTTAGATTTAGTGGTAAACCTGGGGAACGCCTTCACAACAGTGCAAAAGAAGAGCGATGTAGGTTAGGATGATGGAAGATTCGCAAAGTTATACATTTCTGTTCGCGACGATCTTACTCAGAAATAAACGAAAAACTTATGATGAGGTTAAGTGAAACAGAATTTAAAGAAAATTTCTGTTGCGTTCATGTTTCAGAATAATCAAATTGATAATAAATAAGATAGATTCCTTTAGGATGAAAGGAAAATTAAAAAGGGATATTGAAGACCTAAGAACTCTCATTTATTAAGAAATTTACAATATAATACCACTTTGGATTTGATGTCGACTTAAAAAAAAGTAATGACTGAAAATATGACTGTAAGAAAGTTGCAAGATAAGAGATTAGAAGATACGGAAAGATTTTAGACTAAACAGTGTGTTGAAAAATGGGAATTAAAAAAATAAACAAGGAAAAATATTAACATTCATGTAGTCTAAATCATATATAATTAGCTATCCAAAGACGAATAATAATTAAATAGTAATAATTAGGATTCAAATGTACAAAACTCAAAAATTCGGAATAGATGTGAATTCACCCATTTTTGAAGTTATGGCAGTATAAAAATATTTGGGATTTATTAAGTAAAATCTTACGATAATTATGAAGATAACGATCTGCGAGGACCGTAAACAGGCATTATGTGCTATTTACTAGCAACGTGTATATTTATCAGTAATCTATGCTATCAATTATTAAGCATGAAATTAGAGCCATCCATTATTTTCTTATTGAATAGGAAGAAATAAAATTGTATGTTGAGGAAGTCTGCTAAATTTAAATTATTGCCGGTGAATAGAAAAGCATAGGTGAAGATAGAAAACAAGATCTCGAGTCCATTTACCTGCTCTTTGTGCATGAAATTCCTTCGCTGAAACTTCTACCCTTGCATAGCAGTCAGCCAAACAAGAAGGAAGTAGGTTAATGACTTTCATAATTTTTTCAGACTTGAATGGCTTCAGCTTTGGAGGCAGTTCTTTAGCTCACCTTTAACTTAACGGATTGCCAATAGAATCACTTTTGTTAATGGAGCAAATGTAAGAGAATCGACTGCTTAGGTAGTAATAAATATCATTTCATCCCTTGAGAGGGAATGAAAATCAATTCGAATTCAATTCATGGGCTTGATGATACATCATGTATGCGCTTACATATCTCGCATATATTTCGAAAACTGTATCCCAAATATCTGATTTGGATTTTCATAGATGTTTCAAATTCAATCGTTCATTTGATTATTAATATTACTCAACTATTTTTTTGGTAAGCTTAGGCCCACTCGGTCCTTCTTCCACCTTTCATCATTAGCCTAGTCTACGATATTTTTTTAAAAGATTGTGACATTGCTGTGATTATCAACTATAAAAATAAAGTTTTAAAGGCTTCATGAGTGAGTGAGTGAGTACAAATATTTGCGACTGTTAATAAACGTTAATAAATATCTTAAGATATAAGGTAGGTTATTCACCGAAGGAAATATTTCTACAACTGTTCAATATTCAAGTCGTGTAAATATGTGATATGTAGGAAAATATGTTAAGAAACGATCAAGATTTAAAGATATCATCGACTTTACTGAAGTAGAAGCTTCTCTTTCACTATTTCTAGCTCTTCGCTAAGCCTCCTATAATTATCACACAAAATAAAATTACGTAATATTCGTGTATTTAAAACATTTAGCTGAGATTACTATTATTTTCAAATAATTTTCTGCTGGAATGCGGAGCAGATGAGAGTGTAAGAATAATATAAATTATTGTCTTGCTCACCGATATCCGTCGTATCTACAAACAAACGGCTTACATCAATCAATAGTAACATCTTACACTCTATGCATTTTTGGGGTTTCACCCCATGAATTGTGTAGGCGACGACACTTTCGCCGGCATTCCAATTGACATTTTCAGTTCAACTGTTAGGAAGTCTGTTTCTGATCATCTTTAAATTGGCCGGTCCCTTCACTCCGTCCGAAGCAGTCGTCGCGTCAACAGTTGATCGCGGCGAAACCCCAAAAATATAGATAGCATAATTTTCACACCGCAAAAGCCCTCGAAATAAAATTATAACATCTTATTGATATATTCAACAAATTGAATGAAACATTATAACAAAGATCACGAATCCATGATATAGAGACTTAACTATCGAACGCTTACAAACATTAATTCTTAAGAGTGTTTCTGAGTAACAAATATAAAAGATATCTAGAAAACAGTAATAAAAACGGTAAGATGCTTTCACGAAGAGAAAGACTTTTATTCCGCAATTAATATTCATCACTTAAATCTTTAGGAGATTCGATTAACTATATGGTATAGGGATTCGATTCAGATCCGGGAATTACGAATCTAGGGTTGTCAGAGTTACGAGTATAATTTTGGGTAGCGATTAAGTTTTACGAACTTCTTACATGTGGGAACTTTTTCTGTCGATTTAAAGAAAAAAAATCATCATAACGGTAGTTATATAAATCCCTACTACTACACTACTACTATATGAGTACCTTTTACTTCTATGAGTACCTTTTAATATATGCCTAAAAATATCTGATTAAAATTACTCCGCGGAAATATGGATTCGTTTGACTTACACTCTTGGAAAGTGGAGGAAATTCTTTTCTCACGGTAGTCTTGCTTTCCTAATGAACAACCCGTCTGTCTTGAAAGAATGAAGACACTTTCTTCGCTCTATGTTTGGGTTCATCGGCGATAAACATGGCGTATATAGTTATTTCACCCAAGCAAACTTTTGAGACATGCTGACGGAATGATGTGAACGTCGCCTTATTCGAAGCAAAAATATCACAGCTACCATACTGACTCTCGCGCCAGTTTGAAGGGTGGGCAGTATTAAATGGAATTTTTGTGAGATTCTTTCTGTCGGCCTGTAGGATAAATGAACTTTTTAACCCACTAATTACCTTAACAGTTATGATCTTCAATTTTCTCCTCCAAAGGGTTTCTTTTATAACTTCATCCAGTTGAAAATAACAACATTACATTCCTTTATTTTCCTCTTTGAGCCTTCGGTTTAATTTCACTATATTAGGTGATGCATTATTTTGGAATATTTTCTTGTGATGTAATTCTTTTTCCAATAATCTCTGTGCCGAAATAGCTCAGTTGGGAGAGCGTTAGACTGAAGATCTAAAGGTCCCTGGTTCAATCCCGGGTTTCGGCAATATTTTTTTCGCCCAAGATGGAGGAGAAGACAGCCTTCTCGCCAAGTGTAGACTTCGTTATTCGATAAATTGTCTTTGACATTCCTTGTTGCAAATTTTAGTAAATGTAGAATTCAATTTTCAATAAAATAATTTCACTTTCGAAGAGATATTTTGGAACGTAGTCGTTTATTAAAGATGATCAACGAGTAAAGGCGAATTAGTTATCGCCGTTTGATTTTCAATTTTTTTCCATTTTCCTACGTGTGTTCATGGGAACAAACAATTGCAAATACATTTTCTTTCCGCAATATTCCGCGTCCACATTGACAGATGAGCTACGGAGTCTTACTGAATCTGCATTATTCAGTCTACTTGGTGTAAAGAAAAATGCTTTAGGTAAAATAAATGTTTACCTTCCTCGCACGGTAAATATAGCGGCGTTTGGCTCGTGTGAAAGGAAGTTGGCGCTCATCATCTAAAGAAAGACATGAATCACAACATTGCTCAAGCAGAACAATTAGTGGCGAATCTCTTAATATTGCACGCTTTTCCTCAAATCAGACTTGTAAATTGTCCTTCCGTTTTAATGTTCTCTGCGCTCTGTGTCCCTCGGTTTGGAATGGGATGTGTCTTAGAATTTTTGCGTAAAAGCTTGTTACCTTATACAGTCAGTTACTGCAGTTTCACTCATATTTAACATACAAGCAAATTTCATATAATCATTCCCACTCTGGGCAAGGATGTTAGTGGCCTCATTTACTCATAATGTTCCTGCATATTTTCATGTCTTTGTAAATTTCTTTTCCTCCAGTTTCTTTCGTATTTTCTTTAAATTATCTTTATAATTCTTCAAATTACGTGCTTTAATTTCTTTCTGTGTCTCATGTACAGCATTTAATCAGTTACAATGGGCATTCTCTCCCACGTAGAGCTTCTAACACCCTTTTTATATACCATCGCTATTTTATATGTTGTCACATCTTCATGTTTGTTTAAACGATTATTCTGATTAAGCATATGAAAAACAGGTTTTGGTTTTCTACCGCGGTAATAAACTTATTCTTTCAATTTTATTCATTTATCTATGGGTTAAGCTCAATATGTGAAGGTGCTACTTCACGGAAGGCCATAATAATGGAAAAGATTTCTCTGGTACACTTACATAGAATTTATTACTGCGACGTGTTTCGCTAGCGAGTGTATGATGCTAGCTCGCTAGCGGAAAATCCGTGGAAATGTACCAAATATCTTTCCCAGTATTTATCTATGGCTTTATTTTCATATTTTTGATTGTGAATGTTCATTTTCTTAAATTTAGACGAATATGAATTACATGTGACCTCAGAGCATCAAGTGCATCTGCAATGTGCATACACTACATTAAGAGGGAAGCGTAAGAGCAAGGTAACCATTCCTGTTAACCAATAACTATCGCTTATTTGAATTGCCGTCACCTTTTCGGTGTCCAGGTCATGCGATTGAGACATCCATTTCAACACTATTTACTGCAATCTGTATTCTAAGGGAACATTTTACCGAACTGTGGAAAGCATTAAGCAGCTTGGAAATACAGTGGAAAATTTGGACAGTATGTTACGTAAGTGTCAGGAATACCTTAACCTCAAATTTGGATTCATACAATCTTATTCTTCCGTATGGTCGAATAAAAAATGATAAAGCAAATTACAGATGGAGCGAGAACTCTTTTCCTTGTTGGATAAACCGGTCCGAGACATTTTGGCTTGGGCGTGGAAAGTTTTGAGCTCTTTTTAAGGATCAAGAGACTTAAAAAAAATAAGATTAAAATTTCGAATCTCTCTGCCCTTTTCGTTTAATATATATTGGGGCAGTAAATCGTCGAAGAAAGTTCTTACAGCAGAACTAGAAAGACATGCAAGACAATAGTATCACGATAACTACCTAGCAACCATTTTATTATTTGTATAATCTATTTTAGAACTAACATATCCCATTGTATTTTGTGCACTGGTATCCTTTATGATGAGACCTATCCAAGGGAATATCCAATTTTCCTATTTCTTTTCAATCATTAAATTTAGCACAAATTTAATATTAACCTCTCATAACCAAGAACTTATTTATTTCTTTCTGGTTCGCAACGTTTAACGTCAAGGAAGGAAGAAAGACAATCTGCTACATTAGAAGCTACTCATGTAGCTATCTTTTTATAATTTTATAAAGTTTGCTCCTGCTACCAAAATTTGGTAATTAAAAAACACTGATTAACTGAGGTACTGAGGTATCAATAACTTTGACAGTGTATATTTAAACCTATATATATATATATAAGAGACGATATCTTA
>KZ308176.1:1613006-1623711 GCA_000376725.2 Ladona fulva
TATATATATATATATCGTCAGTCCTATGGCTGGTTGGATCCTCAACCTCTCCATCATTACTTACAAAAGCTTTAGAAAGGGGATGAGGCGAGCAGGCAAGGTGAGGAGATTGAGGTAATTTACCTTATATTTTCTCAGAGTTTGAGTCAGAAGTCCATGTAAGTGCAGCTTACTCAGTTTATTAGTACCTTTTTTCATAGAATTCAATAAGAAGTGCCAAAATTAATTTAGAATCACTCATACCTCAGTCATATTATCCCAGCCATGGATATGGACTAATAGGAATCAATTCTATCCAGCCCACTTATATACTCTAAGATCAACCTTCAATCACGCTCTTTCACGCAAGCGAAGAAGGGCGTAGAAAATTAAAATCATGAATAAGCGAAAAACAGTTGTCGATGAATCTGTTATCAGCATTTAAATTAAATTGTTGGCATAGTTTATTCAAAAGTAATGTTAATATTTTTTGTTTTCCTATATGTATTTTTATCCGATCCTAAACTTCATGTTTGAGATTTTTAATATCAATTGAAGCGAGAGGATATAATTAAATGGATTGCCAGTTGTTGATAACTGTGTCAGCGAAAGTCATACATTTATGCTTTGAAAGATACGCCTTTCTTTCAGGATTCCTTGAGCTCATTATTAGAACAATCTGCAATTAGTTCAGCAGAAAAAATTTCTCCACAATTCATAGCACAAAATAAGTTCTGAATGGATACTAAAAAAGGGAAAAAGAATTTGATATCGTAATATTATCGAAAGGCGTGGGAAAATTTCTAAATTTAAAAATGGGATAGCCGTAAACAGTAGGAATTTTTGGCGCTTTCATGATTGAAAAAGCAGTATTACGTTTTACGAAAGTGAAATTTGAACAATAGTTGTTATCTTTGTCAGACAAGCCTGAAAAAGGATGTCTTTGCGATGTCTTCGGATTGATATTGTATATAGCGTGCTGATTTTGTAAGATATTACTGTCCTATGACGATTACGGTGCTACACTTTCTCCAGCTGGTGGTTTACCACGAAATTTATAAACTCCAAAGAATGAATGGGAAAGGAGAAATTTCTCAGCTGTTATCTTCCTTGCAACTGAACAGAGTCCTGTGATTGTGTTCTCTAACAAGATAGTGGTTTACAATCACTATCGTATAGTCTTGCAAAAATGATGTAAAGTTTTAGGAATCTCTCCAAGAAAACTCCGGATTATAAGATGTGTTGTCATAATAGAATTTATTTAAATACAGTTGTATTTGGAGCGCATACACTCATAACTTATCTGGCCTTTTAACTTCTTCTTATACTTGATCTGTGAGGTTATACATTAAATTCAAATTTATGTCCGAATTATAGTTATAGGATAATTGGATTTAATACGTTTATGCTAAAACGGGTAGAATGTTTTTTCGCACTATCGTTAATGACACTGGTTTAAATTTATTAATTACCACAAAGCAATTCTGGATGATAGCTCTGTCGAAATTTGGAAGATAATGCCAAGGTTTATTATTCTGAATGTTAAGGTCTATAAAAGACAGGCATTTATCCAAATCTTACGTAAAAACTGAGGGCTATATTTCCACTATTTTCCTTTGACCAATATATGCCGATGTTCATAAAAGCAATTGAGTTTATATCGCAAACATAGAATTTCTCCAAACAGTTATAAATATCGTTCACCATTGACGAAGCTAAAATTTATTGAGGTGATCGTATTCTGTTATTAATCGTAACTTCACACGAGAGAGCACAATTATATAATCCTATTTGGTATCATATGGGAAAGGCCATTAGGAGAGGAAAAAAAGTGATGTTGAAATAGTTGCCCAACGTCTCTCGGAGCGCTTTTGTCCCCTCGGGTAACATATTTGGATGGAGGAAAGTGCTTTTTTACCTCTCTCTCTCCCCACCCATAAAGCCTACTTCGCTAACCCCTTCCTTCTCTAAACAGAGCAGTCCGTTGCTCTCCTCGAAGCCAATGGCAAACACCTTGCCTGCTATAGTTCTATGGGCAAACCTCTCCCTCTTCTCTTTCATTCAACCTGTTACTCTCCAAACGAAACCTATCCACGTTTCGCAGGGAACATTCCGTCACACTGATCGAGAGCGTTGGCTTCACGTCGACTACCCCAACTCCTTCCCAATGTTTTCATTATCACAACAGAGCTTTTCATTTCCTTGGGAAGAAAAATCAGGTTTCTAATTCTAAGATATCTATTATCAAAAGGCTATTATGAATGTTCAGGATACCGTAAATCACTCTGTTTACCTGTTAAAGATTTGTTAAAAAGCGAATCAGTTCCCTGTACGATATCAGGGTAAACGGTTATACTGCGGCTACCTAAAATTAATATGAATCTATGAAAACTTCTCAAACAGTAAACGTAACTAATGATTGGAAAAAACAAAAACAAATATGCATTTAACGTTGTTAACTCACATGAATGGAGAAAATCTTTTTATCTGCAGCTTCTTATAACAATAACGCTGTTATCAAAAGTTATTCTAAGAAACAGAAGTTGAAACACGGCTGTTAATGAATTAGAGGTTTAAAAACAGTAGAGACCCCCTGACGATGGAGGCTTTGTCTCTGAAATGACCATTGGGACTTCCCAGAAGTCGGTAATCCGGAGCTTCCCGTTTGTCACTTAGCGCGAGTTCCGCTTGCCGAAATACAGCTTACGGACTTTAAACCTCTAAAACCTCTTTAAACCTCTAAATGAAAAGTTATGTCTAGAGCTTATCACTTAAGAGCCGATCAGTGATTTCACGTGACCCTCTTTTACTAAATACGCTTTTTACTTCCAGAAAATGCTTTTGAAGTATGTATTTAATTTCTGTCTTCTTCTTCAATCTTATATACAAATTGCACGCGGTATAGAATGAATATAAAAATGGCTTATGAATGTAACAAATTGTGAAAATAAGGGAAGAGATACATTTTCGTGAAGATCTAGCCCCGAAAAACTAAAGAATACATTACCTTTTACTGTTACCTTTTATTGTTATATTGAAAATAAAGCCCTTCAAAATACCGTAAGTAATCATAAAAATGCAATGAAAGTAGCTATATCTGTTGCTGTGTGAAGGCATGTTATAAGTTAAGTTTTCTGAAAAGTCGAGGATCCTATTGCGCTAGATTCCAAGTCTAAAAGATCAATGATTGAATTTTATAATAAACTGGAATTTCTAAACTATTTAAATGAGCCTCTTGACTTATATTAGACTCAGTTTATTTGCTCTGATCATAGCAATTAGAAATAATCTAAGGGCAATCCTGTATCAAGATTATATAATGTGCGTGTAATGAGATTTGTATCGAAGAAACTCGAACTAGGTAAGAAAGTAAAGGCTAGGGATTTCTGTTTTTTTCCTTTGTCTAAAAGTTATTGTAATTTTACTGTTTTGAGGTAAGTTACGTAGTAGAGAACAGTATATTTCTGACATAAAAGAATCAAAGCAGTCGATATTTTTGGAATGAATCTTTATTGCCGGAGTATTTCTAAAATGAAAGAAAGACAAGATTTTGTGATAATTAGGGTAATAAAATCTAGATAGTTAAAATCAATTACAGGTTATTTTCTCTTCCCTCATTCGTTAAATACTCAGTCCGATGTTAAAAAATAAATTGATGTGATAACTATGACGAATATTTATGATGTTTCTGTATCTCTATCTTCACACTGATATCCTATTCAAGTACTCACGTCTAAGTTAATCGCCTCTAAAGGCAGTCGAAGCCCCGCTGGGATTGTAAAAGTCTTTTAGATCAGAAATGATAAATTGATAGTGCAGTGAAGTCATCGCTCGCTGATTCCGGTTTTGTTACGAGAGAAATGGAAAGGAAAAAACTAAGGATAGCTAACGCCACAAGGGATTATGAACATAATGGGTACAACCCAGATTCTACATTAGGTGAAATCTGTTTTTATTTCGGAAAATTCAATAATCTATCTTCTTTGCCTAGGGTGCCATATTTTTCAGATTTTCTGCAACTTACAAAAGCTTCTCGCAGAAAATTCATATCCGGGAGTAAATTAAAATCTCAGTCGGTAGTGAAGATAATCTATAACATTAAGATACCGTTGCTTAGTGTATGAATAATGAAACGCAACACGGTAAAAATTGTCATTTTAAGTTATTGATTCAGCGAATAGTTTTCTAAAATATGAAAACGTTTTCCTGTCAAAACTGCCACATTAATGCCAGTAAATAATGATTGATTGCGGATTGATTTGATATAAAAGTTGCTGTAAATAATTAGGTGGCTTTAGTTTCATTATTGATGCTTGGGGATAAAAGTTTCCTGAACTTCCTTCCGGAATCTTTCTGAACATTAAGAATACTAAAGGTATTCTGAATTTTCTAGCATATATTCAAAAGTAAACGGATGCTATTACAAAATGCTTGCAATTTACGCTCTTAAAACCATCCATCACAGAGTGTATCATGAGTACTTGATTTGAGTTCTTTTACAAATAATGTGAATTTTTGCGATGCATCAGTATACAGTGTACCTTAAAGCAAAAGAGAGATCTGAATGAAACATGGATAATGGGGAAAATAGGTCGCATAAGAACAAAAGAAAGCTAGAGGTCAGGTAGTTAAAAGTAGAAGGAAATAACCTGTTTCCCTAATGAATTCATCGTATTTACTTATAGACTTAAGTCTTGCATTTATCTTATTTGATAATAGTGTTAGCAACTCATCAGATAATAAATTTACTTAGGCTACATCTGTGAATAGATTATGACGAATAAAAAATATGTATTTATGAACTAAACATTACATTTCTACTTATATATAAGGTACATGACGCTATTCAACGTAACATTAGGTTGAGTACCTTTCATTTGAAACCGTTTCAAGGCACTTTATCAAGAGATAAAAACATTGTTGAATTCCTGAGGAAACTTTCGTAAGTTGAGTTTGAGATTCCGTCATCGGGTGATCAATATCCAGAGCATTAATTTGAGATAAATATCCTTGGAGCTGAGAAAACGAGCCAATTAGAAACAATTCCAGCGTTGTTAGTTTAAATATCAAGTAAAAGATGCAACAATTACGCTCTACTTTAAGTATAGTTTATACATTACACAGCGATGAAAGAATAATCTGCATAAATAATGAAATTTGGAGTCGTGCATTTTGATTCGTCCTACATGGGTTTAAACGTTCGCAAAGTCTAATCAGAAATGGAGATGTATAATTTAGTGGTATATCTAATTCAAAGCTTTAAAATTATGACATGGCTGCTTATAAATAAGTTTTGCAATCCGTTCTATTGCAACAGTTGTCCATCGCTAATCAGCTCTTTTCTAAGCACATGGTATCTGATACATCCATCTAAGATCATAATGGTAATTGTAGAAGTAATTTTAATGCGAGATCAGAAAGGAAGAATCTTATTTTTCCATACATCTTACAAGATTTTAAGGGTTGGCGAGGATATGAGATGGTTAGTTAATAGAAATGAGATATAAATGGATGTCGAAATTAAATGCGGTGTGGTTAGGTTTGTGAATTTTAATCAATTTTTATGATTTCTCAGTATTAATTATCCGTTATATTGTACCTCTCATTTGGAAAATTCACTTTGAGCATTATTTAACCTTCAAATGCTTTCAGTGGCATATTAATATCGGACGGAAACTTTTACGACTACCAAATTACTATATTCCGTGGTATGAACGATCTTGTTTTAAGGACACCGAGCTGCGTAAGTCTAAACAAAATCTAATGTAATATGATTTCTTTTAAGAGAGAAGGTTTTCGCTCGACTTTGTATAGCGAATAATGGGGTAATGTTAAAAACTCATTTATGGGGACGATTATTTTGAATTCCTTGGAAAGAGATACCTAAATAGCTGGAAATTTGGGCATTAAATAAGGGTAAGTTTATTGCTTAATTTTCTGAAGCGAAGGGTGACATGGAAAAATTGATGATTTCCAAACGAGCGATTTTTCCTTGAGCGAGTTTGAATTACGACAAGATTTTTGAAACGCATTCGGCAGTCATGCGAATTAGCTGTTACCGAATTTCCTAAATATTGCTGGAATGACATCACAAATCTAGGAGAAAGCAGTAGGAAATAATTACGTCAATTAAGAAATTTTTATAGCAGACTTCTAGAGAGAGTTTTTGAAAATTTGAATTTCCTGACTTCGACGTATTTTCATGGAATTTGATATTATTACTCCTCCTTTTACAGAGTAAATTTGGCAAGAGATGTCCGATCTCTAGAACCATTGGCCGCCTCTATGAAGACTTTACGAGCTGCAAAAAGTGCAATTCACAGTTTTTCTCATTCCCTTTAATCCCCTTTTTCTAATGCATCTAAAATAGTTTGTCAAACTTTTATTTTCCGGTGATATTATAATGTTCTTAGCTCTCCACTTTCTTGCACTGTTTTTAATTAAATCTGTTAATTAGAATGTTAATATATTCGCTTTGTATTGTTTAAATATAACCTCTGAGATTGTTTGTAATTGGTTGGGGTTGTGGCCTAGTGTGCCAAACATCCGTGGTCCGTCTTGGATATAGCACGAACGAGGACACTGCAGATGGTGGACGCCTCATTCCATCCGCAGACCTCTCCTCCCCTGTCTAGAGCTTAGGAGCTCACTCACTCAGACCTCAGCTTGGGTGTCACGGATGTTCTACGGAATGCCCTCCGGCGAGCCGTGCAGCCCTAACCACATTTTTCTACGTATTCATTAATCGTTTCTATGTATACGTGTAACTCGTACATAAAATCAACATGGGTTAGACATATAAAAAGATGTATTTTTATGAACTATTTGTATAAATAATAAATTGACATGCAATGTTGCAAGTTGTCAATCACGCTTCATCACGCACAAAATGAGCGGAAGTGGTTCGAGTCCTGGCGGAAATATTTTTTTCTCGCGAATTTTTTTTACCTATCTAGTTCTGATTTTGAGAATTGATGCCTTAAATGGTGGATATTAAGATATTGATGATTGAAGTTCAAATATTATTATTTCCACTACTTTCGTACTCCTGCCCTAAGAAAGGGATATACATGAGCATACCTTGCCATATAATGAAACTTTTTCGTTTGTAAATTCCAGCTTCTGGTCTAAATTTAGCAGCCTGGACGAAATATTATAATTGGAAGAAGCTGGTTTACGTTAATCTTCCAATGTATTCTCTTCAAATAAAATGCGTACAGTAAGGTTCTATAAGATTTTAAGTTCACACGATAAATAAAACTTTCTTGAACAAATTTTTAAGAAGTGTATACGATGTAATAGTTAATTGGTTGATTGCTACAACAATACGTTACAATGCGTAGTTTCAACTTGACACATCCTGCCCAAATTGTACAATATAGATCAAGAAGACAAATATTTAAACCCCAAAATCGTAAAAGAACGACTGATGCAAAACTCCTTCACAGAATAAAAACCTTAAAATTTAATACGTATTTCCAAACCCACACTTAATGTTAAGTAATGGGTAATTTAATTCTTTTTAATTTTCATGTTTAATTTATATCCTTAACATGTACAACACTTTCCCCTATAACCCCCATATTTAGTATTTAATTTTTTACATCTATTAAATATCGATTGCAATTTAGTGCATCAAATCGCTCTCTCTGCAAGTGTCTCCCTACGTTCGCTGTCAAAGGATTTCACCTGTCTATTGTGGTGCCAATGCATTCCAACCGTCATAAGAGTGGCCCAAAAAAGAGGTTACTTAGAAGGGTGAGAGAGAAGAAGACTTTCTGTTTCATAGTTTGCGTCATTCTGGTTTTGGGCCAACGCGGGAACGTGTCCTATAGGAATGAAAACATCGAAAAGCCATTGAGTCTCTCTTTTGAGAAGGGTACTTGAAAATATCTCAACGCAATAGATTCTCAACCAGCCAATTTGACTTGCAAAAACTAAACCGAGCAGTAAGAGAAATACTTTGTAAAAATTGAATTCATTTCAGTCGTAATGAAACATTTATTAAAAATAGGAAATAGGTCATTTCCTTAAGGGGTAATTGCTTTACTTAAAATGGAATGAAATACCAAATTGCAATAGGCAGTAAATATGTCTTAAGACTTTCCAATTCAAGACCAGCTCATGTTTAATGTTGAGGAGTTATAAAATCAACATCCATAAAAACTTTGTAATTTTCAACTTTAAGCCATAAGATTAGTTAGATAAAATACTATCATCTTATATCGCTTGATTCTCATTTTAAATTCCAAGTTCATTCTAGTAGGATTTATTGAGCTCCGTGTCAAGTATTGGGTTCGGTGACGCCCCCGTCAAAATGACAGAACTCATTATTAAAAAAAAAACGCCAAAAAGTAAAGGATGGGGTTGTGGGGAAAAAAGTCCTTGGCTGAAGACTTTCAGAGAAAAAATTACGGTGCGGGAAAACGGGATTGTTTTGCTGATAGTCCTTGTAGCATATGAATCATATCTAATAAAAGCAAATGTCTGTCCGTCCGTCCGTCCGTCCGTCCCCCTATTCATCTCAGACACGGCTTGACTTAGAGATCTGAAACAAACTGTATTGTGTTTCTACGATGCTGAAACCCCCAGGAAAACTACTTTCATCTCTGTAAAGGCCCGGGTTCGAACCCAGGAGCACAAAATACGTTTCCATAAGAGCTGTACGTAAATTACGTTATCATGACTTGCAGAGGTCGCAGAGTTTTCCTATATAAATGCACGGGGATAATCAGTTCTTATAATTTTTATAAGAAATTTATGTATTGTAGGCTTTCATGACTTGAAAACAGTAGAATAAATATTATAAATAGTGGTTAGAAGTATATTGAGTTATTACGATCTTACGACGGACTGTTTCTGGCTTAGAAGGACCAGATATATACGATAAGAGATATATTTTTAAACTAAAGTTCCGTCATGCTTGACGGGGGCGTTTACTAGTAACTGCATAAAATATGACGATGGATTATATGGGAGAGGAGACTTTTAGTCTCAATTTCGCCCAAGTGAAGACGATCATTATTTTGATTTTTAACCATCCAGAACTCCTTGCTAAGACACACCCTCGTAAAACGTAAGTGTGAATTAAATGTTTGCGCTGTAAAAATTTAGATACATAAATACAGATCTATTGTCATTTTATTAATCACTTCCTTTTATTCAAATATTTGGCTTTCATCACCTTACGCGTATATGGAGGATATTTTGAAAAGGGTATTGGTAAAAGGAATCTCCGGAGTCTTACTGCTTCTGAACGCCTTTTTTTCTCATTTTTCTCTCATTGGGGCAACAAATTCCTTTCTTAATGTTTCCATTCAGTGTCTTATTTATATTCGTATTCCTTAATTTCGCGTCCTCCACTTTCAATTATATTGAAAAGGAAGCCTTGCGCTTGGAAAGGGAAGGTGAGCGCCACAATGATCTTTCGCACCAGACTGGAAATTGTCAGCCTTAGCGAAGCACTTTTCAATTAACTCTTTTTTTACAGTGGTTTCGACTACGCTCCTCAAGATAGAAGATATACTCTGTTAATAAGAGGGTACGATAGCCCGCAATATTATCCGATGCCGTACTTTGTCCCGGCTCAAAATGGAAACGTGTGCATACTCGGCGTTGTCGTTAATTAACGCTGAGAGGAAAGTAATGACTTTCTGAGAGAGACGCAGTTTTTCGAGCACCGTTACAGAATAAGAACCGTGTATACAACTCTTCTTTCCCTTTTAAGCTCCATTTCCCAACATGTGCGCGTTTCCTTTCAGAATGTAAATTTTCATTCCGATTCCCAGGAGAACTTTTGCACTTAAGTTTCCTGCTGAGAAAGATGGATATCTTAAGCTTAATTTAGTACATCGTTGTCAGTATTCTTCCTATTCTCTTTCTTCATGGATATAAAATATAAAATAGAGAATAACTCATGAATAAACTAAACTAAGCGGAATGACATTCATTTCTATGAATGTGATAACGATTGATATCGATTCCGTTGTAGATTCGACCCCTGAAGATGACGGCTGTAGAAATGCGGATTGGGTTATTCGTAGGTGGTGTTAATCCCATACTTCCGGTCGTTTCCAGCCCAACGCAATTTTGTAATTGGCAATTTAGGACATTAGGCGGAGGGCTTAAGGGACGTATTCAAACCTCTAAACCTCTAATTCCGCGGAAAATGATGTAAAGGTATCCATATCTTTCAGCAAAATATCATATTCCTTCCTATGCATTTTCGCAAATTTCCTTTAAAGAAGCGAAAAAGTACCAGTAACCCGTTGAGTTTTAGTGATGCTCTAATTAAAATGAGATATTTTCAAACAGCAAGATAGGAGGAGAATGGTCACGCTAAAATCAATAAAATTTACACGTGAGAGTAATTCCTATTAAAGGATTTTGCATTCTCAAATTCACTTGTTACTTACAAGGAATAGATTGCGCTGGTTTCGTTGGAGAAATGAAGTTTCCTATCAAACATATTAGGTTATTGTTGCTGAATACAAATTTGTAAATTTTATTGCAAAGTAGTGCAAAATTACTATGTTTATAATCCAAAGATAGGGAGTTGACTTCGTAATAGGACGTAACTACGAATGTAAGAAACAACAAACCCGTATTACTAAATAACGTTGAATACGAGTGATTGTACATCAGAAATCTTTTTAAACCTTCCTCGATGAAAATCAGCGATAACGGTGTATGTTTGCTATTTCTTTTTCTCTTTTCTTATCGATGT
>KZ308176.1:1629449-1654097 GCA_000376725.2 Ladona fulva
CTTTCATGACTTGAAAACAGTAGAATAAATATTATAAATAATTTATATTATAAGAAATATAATGTTATTATGATCTTACGGCAAAATTTTTTTGTGCTTAGGAGGACCAGATATATACGATAATAGATATATTTTTAAACTAAATTAAGTCCCATCATGCTTGACTGGGGCGTTTACTAGTGGAAATATAATGATTGTATTTTGGAAGAATAATTATCCTGGTAAGGTTTCTGATAATAAGGCATTCCTGTTAAGTACTTTTAAATTTTGGAATAAAGTTCACCTTGATATTCATAGCAGTGTAAAGAATTCAAAAACGATTATTTTTGTCTTATTCAATTAATTACTGGAAATCACATTTCCTATAAATACTTTGCGAAATAATTAACTCATATTGTTAGCTTTTATTGCCTAAAATTGAAATTTCTCCCTTAATCTAAATCAGATAGATTATTTCGGCATATTGGGATTGAACCCATAATGAAAACGTGGAAAATTTCGTGGCCGGACAACTGAGCGCGCGACAACTGAGCGCGTGACAACTGAGCGCGTGACAACTGAGAAGACTTTACGAGCTGCAAAAAGTGCAATTCACAGTTTTTCTCATTCCCTTTAATCCCCTTTTTCTAATGCATCTAAAATAGTTTGTCAAACTTNCTAGTAGTAGTAAAAGCACTACGACAACTAAGGTAATTTCGCACGTGAGCCACCGGGAAATCCACCCGGGAATCGAACCCGGGACTTTTTGCCGATGTCAAACCCGTCGCCCACTCGGCTATCCGGGAGCCTGGTTATAGTATATGAGACGAAAACGACAAAGTGAATTGAGTACTTGAGATTGAGTATTTGAGTGCGTAGTTTTGCGGATCTTAGGTTGTTTTCTCCAAAGAGAGTTTTTGTAAACACTTCCTATGATTTTTTTAACAACTTTGAATCAAAATTCGTATGGGCTTATTGTTATTATTTTTTTAATTATACTTGATCAAGGCGCTCGGTATTTGAATTCCCCTGTACTTATCGAAATCTCTTAAATTGAATCACAAAAATGGGAAGCGGTAATCTTACGTGGTTTTAATACGGCCATAAACGAGAAAATGGTAATTGAAGCAAATATTTTTATTCGGAAGTCCCGATAGAGCAGACTGGTGTGTTAAGCCAGAATATTAATCGGTGAAATGATTTTAGGTAACATATTTACAAATATTCAGTAATAACACCAATAGTCCGTAAATGTATTTATTCGATGACAGAATCTTACGTAAGAAGTATATGTTCAGTTCATTTGGCGTTTCGTTGCCGACATCCTCTCTCAGAAGATTTATAGAAAACGTAACTGATATTCTTATTTTTATCAGCAAGTTTTGTTTACTATTTGAAATTATAAAAACTTGACCACAAAATCATCGACCTGCTTTGAACTTCATGCGCCCGGTAACCTGTGCGTGCTGGGCTATCGCACAACTCTGGTTGTATTAATATATTATTGTACACACAATATCGGTGTCTTATTTGTTATATTCTCTCAATTTAGACAAATTGCCATAAGTTGAGAAATAAAATAGTGTATGGACTATTAAACAGATCTTAAATCATCAGTTGCTGCTCCGATGTTTTTATAATGTTTGGTGATCTACTATAATTCTATATAATAATACTATATAATGATGAAGATCCGCGAGAAAAAAGCGTAAAAAATTACATTTCATTGATACCCTTAAATTATAGTTCCTTTATTGGAGGAATTAATTAAAATAGGTATAGGTATAAGCTGTAAGGAGTAATTAATTATGAATGGGTGAAATGGAGTTCTTCCACCTGATTTGCAAAATTATAAACAAATACTCTGCGCATACGATTAAATTAACTAATGAGTCGGCTATTATCATTTCACTACGTGAGAGGGATACATTTACTCAGTATTGCTATAATTATAACTGTATTTAAATGCAATTTCTTCCCTAATGCGAAAAAGAAAGTAATTCTTCATTTAACAGATAGAGAACCGCTGGTAGGATGGGAACGTGAGGAAATGGGCCGCCGTTTTTCCCATATCCTTCCTTTCTCTTGCGCATCTGAGAGGAAATTTCGTTTCCCATTTTTAAGTACCTTATGACCTTTGGGGAAGACGGCGGAAACTTGAAAATCCAGAACGGGCGATGTAGACTGGCGAGCGGACTGTTTGTGAAAGCTTTTTTTGGTAGGCTGCTGGTTGTTTCACATTTTTAAAGTGAGACTGGAAAGTATTGCTTGCATCAAAAATAGCAATTAAAATTTATATATTTACTCAAAATCTTCGAATTATTCTGGTTTTTACTTAGCTTAATTGTGAGAACTGATTATGAATGAAAACTTACAAATATTATGAATGAAAACTACCATATAATTAAACTCCTCTTCTTAGAGGGTGTTTTTCTGAACGAAGACCAGTCTGAGTAAAATATTCAGTTTTTTTTTAATCCAGTACATCTAGTTTTTTTCTTCTTCCTCTTTCGATCTCATGCGGATATTTATTTCCAGTTTTTTGTCGTTTTTTACATTTATGTTAACAAGAGATTTCTGAGAAATAGTAACGTGTTAGACGAGACTATTTTCTCTCAAATTTAGCCTAAAGATGTCTAATGCATGTTTTTAAAAATCTCTGAGAACAGACATTCTGTCAGCTTAAGAAATAGCTGAGCGCATTGAATACTATTTAAAAAACAAATGTTCTGTATTTGCAAGAAAGAATAATTTTAGAGATTTTGCTGTCAAAGAACCAAAATTTAAATAAATACAATAATATGTGAACTTTGGTCAGGAACGCAGGTTCCTCCAGTTATGTGCTATTGCATACACTGTTGTCTTCAAGAGAAAATTGCAAGAAGTAATCATTTTCAAGGTCTCAAAAACTCGTAAAATTATTGAATTTCAAGCCGTGGATTGAGTTAAACATATTGTTCACACTGGTTTAAAAATGATTCCCTATTATACAGAAGGCATTCTTCAAAATCATTTTTATATGCATAAACCAAGTATCACCTTAAGCACAATCACTTCAAGAATGACTGAAAGTTGCGGTAGAGTTACACCAAAACTTTTTCTCGGATACTTTGGACAAGTTTCAAATGAAAATAACAACACGAAGAGATGCAACACGCCTACTGGCCAAGTTTCAATTGAAAATAACAGCACGAGTAAGTGAAACTTCACAGCTGTTCCTAAGCAAGCGTTGGATTGTTTACAAGTTCCAAATCTGTGTCTGATGAGCATTGAAGTGCCTTTAAATGAGCGAGAGTTTATGTGAGTTGGGAAGCCAAAGAGGAAGAGCTCACGGTTGAGAACTTGGGGAACATAACAAACGCCTTCCAAGATCATTGCCACCGTTTCTCAATGAAAAGGAGAGCGATGTTCCGAGGCCAACTTTATTTTAGATAAACAAAAGTGACGTTGGCAGAATCCCGAACGTTTCTTAATGAAAGAGAGAGTTACGTTTGACATGTTGCAAATATGGAGAGATTGTTGACTTTAAGAATAAACTTTAAGGGTAAAGGGTGGTTAGTTATTTTCACTTACAATTAGATTTACTTCTGCATTTAGAATCCCTTAAATGCTAGTTAAGTTTGTAACAATAATTTACTATTGCTAAGATTTTTGGACAGGATAGAAGCAGATATAGAACGGCAATACTAAGGTAAAATTTTCAAAATGTATCGCTTTGTTGGAGAATTAGCTCTTGCACGAATGTTTTAGTATCTTGAACTAGTTACATAAAGCGGAGTGGTGTTTTGATGATTAAGTGATCTTGATTTTGGAGTACTCATTCCAGTACCTGATAAGATATGAGAAAATCGGAGATAGTGCAAGAATTGCTCTTACATATCTTCATCGTATTAATGAAAAAGCAGTACATAGAAGCAAGCAATGTTATATACAAACTTAATAATAGAACATTCAGTAAAACTTAAATCTATACGACTTTATAACGCATTAGTATTTAATAAGAATTTATTTTACTACTCTTGCATAAAAAAGTGAAATATAGAGTTTCTACCCAGTTCTGGAACTTTTCATTGCGTCTGTGAGTTCAATTTTGTATCCCTTCGGCATGTTTTAATTTTATACCCTTATAAACATTGCTGATTGCTTCATAGAATATGAGTTTAATGATCACTAAATTATTTAATATAAATTTAAAATGAACTCAAATTGTTGATCTGAATTTTATAGACGATTCAAATTAAGAAAGCGTACCTTCATTTTGTAAACTTTTTGCCACATATTTCAAATAAAAGTATATTATACTTTGATTTACAACCTTTGGCATTAATTATTTCGCTAAAGTTTTATTGGTAAATATATTTTGATGAAGGATTTTGTGCTTTCCCGGAGTATACTGTGGATAAAATCCTCTCAAGTTTTCCAACAGGTCAGGTGAATCGTTGCCGACGTTTCGATGGCTCATTCTGCCATCGTCATCACGGCGCTGAGAACTTTGATCTGAAAGTACTTGTTTTCCGAGTCGAAAGTAGCAAGAGATACTGAATTTAATTAATGCAGGAATCGGAAGCTTAGAGTCGTATCGGAATTGCATAGGTATCCCTGAAAATTTTTATATAATTCTATTACTAGTAATGATATATATGTTGCCAGTTTTGGGTATCCAAGATTGGTCTTCGCTGTTTAATAAATGAAAATATTATTCCATGGTGTAATTAATTAACTCTTTTAGATTATTTCACAAATATTTCATTGGGTACTAGATTTAAATCCTCTCCATTCCCGAATACTTGCTTTAAATTAGGTTTCAATGTGACCATTTGATGCTAGGAGTGAATTTCCTAAAGAGATATTTAGTGAGGTCAATGCAAATTTAAAGAAAGTAAGAATTAAATTCAAAAGCAATTATAAATCTGTTTCATCATTACAAAGCCATCATAATTCTTTGCTTTCAGACTTCAAATCTTACCAAATCAGACTTAATCTTAAAGTGGAATACTAATTGAAAGTTCCTTATTTCATTATTCTTGATGTTGAAAATAAATTTATGATCATGAGATACGTATACTTCGAAAACATTTCTAAAGGATTAAAAAATATTATCATATGAAGAAAGAGAAGAAAGTGTGCTTTTGATCCACAGTCATTCATTTCCGTTGAGGGAAGAAAATATACATCTAGCGAATGGTGTATATGTCTAGTGGTGGATGTGCTTTAGTCAATGAAACAAACAAAAATATTCTTTGTTTCAATTAAATCGGAATCTATTAATGTCATAGATTGTTATCTTAGTGATAAAGTCTAAAACTTCCCAGTACGTTCTTACCATAAGAAAGTTTAGTACCTCTGTCCTTGGAGTCCGACCAATAACGTGTTAGGGCAACTATGCGGAGAGAATTCAATCATCGCATCTCATTTTTTGAAAGTTAACTGAAGTTTTTGGATGAATTGAGGAATTTTTCTGAACTCCTCCCACTTCGGGAAAGTCGGAACCTCTGATCCTGGAACCCGGCCAATGATGTGTCATGTATGTGATGTGTTTTCAAACATTTTTCGAAAGTTTATACTTAGTAAGTGTAGAAAATGCTTAATTAAAGGGTAGCAAAAGAACTAAAACGGCAAACTAAATAAAAATGCGCTTTTAGGTATGAAATATTCACGAGAAGACATTTTGTTTGAATGGTCTGAATGCGTTAAAATAATGACACTAATATTTTAGAATTTGAGCGAAAATATTGAAAAATGATGGTCTAAGCGTTTATAATGCACCCATAACCCATAAGTAATTAATGGAGATAAAGTAAGAAAGAGGAGTAATTTGGTCATTCAGAAGTTTTCAGGAGACGCTCACTGTCGTTAGTAAAAACTATTGCTACTTTTCAGTGTTTGTACGAGATGTTATTTGTCCATTAAAGCAATGCTCGCGTGTGTTTGTACAGACTCGTTATATCTTTCCTTGGGCGCCAATATTTCTCGAACCATCCCTGATTATCTTCTTCTCATAAATATAACCTTGGACCTCCTCTACAATTCCTCCTTTCCATCATTCCTTCCAATAATTTCAGAAGATTATCGGCAATTAATTTTTGCCTAACTTTCTTTTCGTTATTATTAGTGTTTTCTGTATAGTTCTCTCTTAATTTTGCTCTTCGAGTGGCTTCCTTCTTGTTAATTTAATACGTCCATTTATTCTTTTTATTTTTGTTTAGCAGCCTCCATTGCTTCTAATCTTATCATTTCTGTTGCTGTTATTCACTTAATAATTATGATTTCATTTCGGATAATTTGGTTCCCAGAAAGATTCGTTCGTTTCTGTAATTAAATTATTAATCGATTGTATTTTGTTTGCTAAATATGCTATATTTAGAATGTTGCCTTTTACGTAAAATATTGGTATCTTTTATATTAATCGTTTATATCTTATATTACTTCGGGCACGACTTCCTGGTCGGCTATTTTGCAGGAAAATGAAGAAATATCAAACTTTTGCCTTTAACATTTAGGTAGGATTTTTACACTTAAAGTTTTGATTGGGGTTTCCCAATCAATGATTTAGTGGTATTGGTTGAACATGAAGAAGTTTTAATGTAAAAAATCATTTATAAGCAAATTTTCCCAAAGTTGTGCCGCTGCACACACGTGAGTCAGTTGAAATAATATAAAATTAACACCGACTAAGTTTTAAGGCAACATTCTGGTTTTTTCCCGGTTTCAATCGCTTCAGAATTTGATGAGTCCCGGTCGCTTCCATAGGAACATATTAATCCTACTTACTGGTATATTTGGCGCTTATGTAACGATTGAACGCATCGCGTCTTCGATCGTCATGCCCAATTTTTCTAATAAAACTTAAGTTACCCTAAAGAATAATGATATAAGTTATTCAAGGTGATTGAATGCACATCTTGAAATGAAAAATCCCTTCATGTTAAACTTCCCTATAAATAATATGTTTTGTCTCTCATATAAATCGAAAAATAATGTCCGTGATAGATCTCAAGGCTCTGTTTTCATCTGGTCCCAGTCATAGTTAGTCTGAAAAACCCGTATACCAGCGATACTGACAAAACTTTATTTGAAATTGTTCTCGTATCCATTGAGCAATTTTTATTTACTGTTCCGCTTTTACTTTCGTAGCTGTCTGGTAGTGTTTACCGTAGCTTTAACGTTACCGAAAAAGTATGTGACGTCCACAATAAATTTAATTGCCAATGTTTTCCTGAAATATACATTGCGTGTTTTTCTCACAGACAATCAGGCGACCTGATTTGGCGATAGAAATTCGGACCGATCTTTTTCCATCTCCGGCACTTTAATTTGAAAGACAATTATTTTAGAAAACAAACGTGCCAAAGCAACCCAAAAAAGCGGATTTCGACAGTTTCGTATCACGAGATAATTGCTGCTCCCGAGGCGCTACTCCACGGAGGGCAATGAAAGTACGGAATCCAGAGGCAGATTTCTAGTCTCCTTTCTCTCCATAAGAACGAGACTCCTTGTCTCAACTTCTCTCTGCACCGCCAAGTTTCACTCCTCTTGACCTTTCAACCTTGCTTTCCTTTGAAATCTTTAATTCATCAGTCTCTTCCGCCGCCTCATCGGGATCCTCTGACCAAAACCTCCAAGTTCACGAACTTCACACTAAGTAGGTACAGACCTTGGGTCTCCAGGGACCTGGGAAATACATTTTCGCAAAAAACACCTTAAAAGTTTTTCCCGAAATTGATAGTTTATGTATTCCCAACACATTAGCAGTTTACAATCAAAAGCAAGAGTATACTATAATATAGGAAATAGAAGTTACGGGAATGTATAGTATTGAGGGTTTTCGAGGACGCGGTTCTCTACGTCGTGTAACTCTAATCGCTGATATGACGAGGTTATTTCATGTGAAACTAAGATGAACAATCCAGATTCAAGTTGACGCAATCATGTTAACTTAATCGTATTTTCAAATACTAATTTCTGTGTCATTTCAACGTTTTCCTCGTAAACAGAAAAATGAGTCATTTTTATTTTATCGCCAAATTATGTTTCACTTTTCAGTGAAATTTTACTCTCTTTCGTTTCAATCAATATCCTCATTCGATTATGTTCCACATTATTATTTATACCTTGCTGTGTCAATAAATATTGGTGCTAGAATTTTATTTTTAATTCCTTAGTCCTATGCCACCCAAATCCATACTCCATATGAAATTATAATTTACCAATCAAATAATAATTTGTTTATAATTGCAATAGAACCTTATAAAAGTAAAGGTAAAATTCTGATTTTCATTACTTTTCTTATTAATCAAAACAATATTTTGGTTCGAGCTTGGAGTTGATAAAATTAGATTGTGATATAAAAACGTATATTTATCGTTTCACTTGTTTAATGCCCATGCATGTATCATAATGTATTCATAAAAATTATTCATAAAAATAATCATATAAATTATTCATATAAATTATTCATATATTAAATCATATTTATTATCAACATTATCATTCCTGCATATTTGCAGATGATTCACATTTACTAATTGTACTCGTCTAAGAATTTCCCTTCGGTTCAATTAAATTTCGATTCGTTGAAATAAAGACGGCAAAAATAAATAAGAGATTTTCTTATTCTTCTCGTGTTGCTATTTTAACAAACTGAACTGTGGAGTCGACTTTGCCATGTCTCTCCTTCAGTTCAAAAAGAAATTTCTTTTACTGGAAATCGAAGGCCACCAAGTAAACCAGGTATCCTAACCACTAAAAGCTATTTCGAATTGAAAGGAAACTGGATCAATATTTACAATTTAGACTCCTTCTCAAACTGATTTTAATAAAAGCAATTTTGCATTTACTTCGCCTATATCCGTAAATGGAACATTTATTCCTTGTTACTTCGTATAATTTCACTTTAGCTGCTTCCTCTATTTATAATCGGGGATAAAAAGGACATAAATGGACGAAATCCTCATCGATTGGAAAGGGTCGAAAAGAAAAGTCTTGAAGACGCACAAATATGTATTTTGTATGAATTGAGGAGAGCTGAGCGCTTGAGACACTAATGTTTAAAGTTATTTCACGGTTTGAAGATGGATAAATTCAAGGTCGAATATTTTATTTATCAAGAGAATTCAATGAAAAACTATACGTTATTGAAAGAATGTAGGGCGTGATTTTTTAAAGTCGTTGTTCAGAACATAAGCATAGACTCACTATTTTTAAAGTATAGCATTGGAATATGAAGGCTCTTGATGAATTATTTGGCCTCAGTGCCTTTGATCTATATAAAATACTCTAAATAACGAAACAGCAAACAATTGTATAATCTACATAAATCGTGACAACTGTATATCAAACTAAAGAAAAATGGAATTAACCTTGGTATTCAACCTGTAAAATCAGTAATATATTATCATCAGTAAAATCTACTTTTCCAAATTTTTGCAGCAACCGTGCACAGGAAGGATGAAATCTCCTTTTAATTTTCGACTTCGTTGCATTGCTAGTATAAAAAGTCCGTAAGTATTACTAGGATTTAAAATAGCGTATTTTACGATTGTGCTTCTCTAAAATTCATTTACACTCATTTCTATGCGAATTTTTAATAAGGAATGGATGAGGATTAGAGATTGTTATGCTTTTGATTCTGATGTTGAATTCCATCGCTGCACATACTATATCTCGAAGATATACATTCCCCTAAAAAAATATATTATATACCAAAAAGAGCTTTAGAGAAGTGTAACCTAAAGCCCGTTAGGAATAGAGCAAACTGCCATTCGTATTACCAAACAGCACCAATAGATTTCCATAATCGAATCTGACCTGAATCTTTAGGCATCTTGGCGAAACTGAGCAGTAACGCAAAAAAATGGTGAATTAGATCACCCCTGATCCGTAGGCGTACCATTAACTTCGGTGCTACGTTTGCTGGAAAACCAAGCTGTGTGCAAAAGCAAGTATTTGTAGCAACCTTTACTCGTTCAGATATTGATATTATTTGTTCGTATAGGCATTATGGTTTTCAGCGGTGTAAGCCTCTTTCTTTGTCAACATTTTTCCAGTGAACTCATAAATTTTATATTATTAGTGAACAAAGTAGATTAGATTATCTGACCTGTTACGTAGGCTGATAAGATACTGCAATATAATCCAAGATGTCTCACTGAAGTCCGCATGTTGGATTACAATACAGAAATGGCCTTTGCATCTCAATTTTAGCTAAAAGACTGACAGAATAATCTGGGTCTTATTTTTGCGCGCATGAAAGTATCTTTCGACTTTCCTAAATTACTAAATCATTCAATTTATTCAATTCATTCAATTTACTTTAATATTTAATTTATTTTAATATTCAATTTTAATTTACTGTTTCCTATATCTCTTTCGTATATCTTATTTAACAGGAGTGTTTATTCTATAAGACACGATAAAATAAATTATTAGGATCAGAGTAGCCTTATGGGAAATAGCAAGGTATTGTAAGTTCAGTGAATGTGTGGTACTGTAAAATAGGTATTGTACATTCAGTAAAGCGCTTCTTAAATTCAAAGGTTTCACTCGCCTCCTTCGGTTAGTTGGTTATTCAGCATTTTGGGCTCAAATTTGTGTTAGTACGCCATTGTAAGAGAGAAATACTGAGGAATTTTTTTTCTTGATGACACATTTCTATGTACCACACATATACAGAGTTAGGTAGTAGTAGTGGTACTGTTAAAAGTGCTTCGACGTGAGTCGAACGCATTGCCCACTTCCGGCCATCCGAGAGCCCTACAGAGTTAGGGTATATTTAATAAGTAGCGTACACTACCTGTATCGGAGGATTTAATAGAAGATAAAAACAGTTGTCCAGCCGTCAAAAAGTATTGTTTGTATTCAATTTAATGCCGTTTGCGTGCAGATGATACGCAATACGAGATAAATGAGTGCCGTTGCGGTGATAAGTATAGGTGAGGAGAAACCAAAATATGTTAATGCTAAAAAGAGAGACTGCAAATAAGCATAGACAATTAATTGGAAATTGTTCAAATTCTTGGGAGAGAAGATGGAGGGAGGCAGTATCTAGAGTCTCTCTTTCAGTAGAAAGAGGAGAGGATGCAATACGCATGCACTACACCATTCTCACTCGAGAATCGCTCGTGTTTTCAAACCGGCGACAAATCTGCATCGCACTGCCGCTCTTTCACTGGTAATGTGAAAGTTATAATTTAAATGCCTAGACATTTATTTCTCTATTATCATAGATTTGTGAGAGCCCTATTTTCTTATGTCTGGCTTATATTCGACGTTCACTTACGTCTGGGTAAAACCTTGGAATTTCATCTAGTACAGATTAGCCTTTGGTGATTGCTGAATCGTTCACAACCAGGCCTTCGTGGTTTTGCTCGAGATCGAAATGTAATCCTAAAGTAATTATCCATCAGGAAAGCGAATTTGAGAGTTTGCGTCTTCTTCAATATTGATTGTCAACCAACACATTCTTCACGTAGGTAAGTAACGTTTGTGATTACTATACTCATTGAAAAGCGGAACTCATTTCAAATTCTATTCAATACTCACTCATCAACTTTCAATTTAGAACTTTCTAACTGGTTTCGTAGAGATTCTCAATGAACAATGTCGTAATTTTTACATCTATTGTTTTTATAGAAGTATGTTATGACATCCAACCAAAGAGGATATAAATTACATGAGGAAGACTGAATCTACATTATTTTCACCATACTTCCACTGAAATGACCTCATTCGCTAGATTTTGGTAATTTTTTTAATTAACAATGATTCAACAGAGATAATTGAAAACTTATCGAATCAATTATGCTAGCCTGTCTGTCTGAAATTTGATCTTATTCCTATTATATGATATTGATAACCAACCAATTTATTTCGAATGGCATTAAAATTACTGAAACAAAATAAA
The DNA here is from genome assembly GCA_000376725.2 of Ladona fulva. Lineage (NCBI taxonomy): Eukaryota > Metazoa > Arthropoda > Insecta > Odonata > Libellulidae > Ladona > Ladona fulva. The sequence goes on from KZ308176.1 coordinate 1,641,331, forward strand.
TCAGGGGAACTCTGTAGCCAGGCGATGGTGGCTGTACATACATAGGTACTATGATTGGAGTATTCGTGAAGGCATATACCTACTCCTTAAAAGTAAAGGGGTGTCTGGCTGCATACACTGCTTAAAAATGAAAATATATCCATTTTTAGATAAGATACTGCGATCATTGTGCTCATAATTACCTCTTTTTTATGTTTCGCATCATTATTTAAAAAAGTACAGTTTCCGTCTTCTACTTAATCCTAACTAAATCCATGAACAGCGCAAGGCTTTTACAATGAATTACAAAAAGTAAAAATTTATAGAACACCAAATTCGACAAAAATAATCAGATTGTAAAGAGAAGAAATAGAAAATGAGTGAAATGAAACAAAACTAAAAATCTGGAAAACAACAATGCAGAGGACTATTAATTAAATATCAATCGAAATATAAAAATGGATCTGGAAACAAGAAAGAGATAAAATACTTTTGTCCTAAAAGAAAGCAGTCGAGTAATTCCATAGAATATTTTTACTACGCCTAGTTTCGACCAAGGTAGTGTTTCCTTACTGATGAGTGGGAAGCGTCCCAATAGTGGTACTTACGGTTAGTTTGTACGGAGTAACTTGAACAGGTTGATGTAATTTTATTTTCTTCGTTTTGCTCTTAATTCTTATGATATTTTGCTCAATTGAAAATAAATCTTCCTGTAGTTTTAGATTTACAATACTGTTGTATGAATAAGGTGGCGGGAAGAGGAAGATGGTTCGGTGATAGGAAGAAGAGGTTTAGTGCAATGGGATAAGGAGTTTAAGTTATTCTAAAAGGAAGGTACGCGAAGGGAATATGAGCAATCCAAATCATTTTCTCCGAATGCGCTTTTAATAACATTCAGGAAAAAATTAATTTTGGGATAAAAACCCAAAGTCCTAGTAAACACAAACCCTCCTTGCGATGAAATCATTGAACGCGCTCGCAGGACACCATTAAGCTCAAATATGGGTGATTTTTAAGGAAGGAACACCCTTTGTTTTTAACGAGCAATAGAAAGAGTCTAGGTTATATGCAATGCTGAGCTTCTTTTCAATAATGAGTGCGTCATGCGGAGAAAGTAACCTGCAGTTTCTCTTCTCTCCTAAGATAAGAAAGTGATCATGCGTGACCGAACGACGGACGTGATTAATTATTGCCAAAGATGCGATGGAAAAGTTTTATTACATTACACTTTGCAAATACTCTCAGGGTTCATCGAACGCTTTCATTTCTTGTATTTCATACGTAATCTTAATGCTTCTAAATGACATGAAATCCAACTAGAAAGTTTTCTCTGCCTTACTTCTGTCAAGATTATTCACTCTCATACATGCGAGGAAATGGGCGTCGCAAGTTTTCGTTAAGGATATGCATCTTAATGCATCGGAAGTATTTATAATTAGTACCACTAAGGAAATGAATGTTAGTTTTTATATTTTGTTTGGGAGCTTAAAAAAAATATTTTTATCGATTATCATCTAAATCCCTCCTTATGAGAACTTGTTTAAAGCATTATGGATATTTGTGCGGAATTAAAATTATAGCATGTATTAGATTAACTAATAACTTGGTTTCAGGTGTTACTCTGTGGAATTTAACCATAGCAAAAAGAAGAGAACGTTTTGAGTAATTCCATTTAAAAAGTGGATTAGAAATTGGCAAAGTGTTATTTTCTTTCCACTATGCATTAGATTAACCAAAAGGAGTAAATTTGAACGTAATTCGTTTTGGATGACGAAGATGAAATCGTTATAGGTATATTAAACAAGATGAAATCGTTATGCGTAGCTGCTAACATGCAGCAGGACTTACAATTTTGGACTGTTAAAAAGAAAGAATTATTCGAGACAGTTTTATTCCAATTGCAGAATCTATGTAAGAATTTAGCGATGAATAATAGTTTTGATAGAAGAATTCAGTCCGGAAGAGCCGCGCGATTAATCATTACGAAATTATCTTTATTGGATCTAGTCATTTATTTTAAATAACAATGGACTTTCGTCTCGTAATCTCCTAATTTGACCAATTTCCTGGTTAAAAAATATCACCACAGACAGCGAGTGGGGCAGATTTTCTCCAACAGTTATTCTCCAATACTTGATTTATCAGCTGCATCATTGAAATTATTAAATGAAGTTAGATTTTTAAAGTTTCGTGAAATTTATTTTTGCCTCTATTTTTCTTATTGTTGCATTCGGAGGATTGTCGAGCTCGTGCCCTAAATAACGATGTAAAAGAATTTCGGTCACTTTCTCAAGTAGGTTTTTCCTTTAGGGGTGGTAAAGTATGAAATTAAAGAAACCATAATAATACGGTCCGGTTTCAGCCATGTCTACGAAAGTTCCCGTAATCACTGCCAAAAAAATCAGCAGCCAAAAATCCAGTGCGCAACGACTAATTCTTTCAGAGAACTGAAACTTCGATTTTACCATGAAATGAGGGAACATAAACCAATGGATTTCTTTACTGTCTGTCATGTAGAACGTCTAATTCCAAGCTTGATTTTATAAGACGGAATTGCATGAAAATGATCCATTAATCGCGTCTTCTTTAATATTTTCCTTAAAATTTCAGTTGTTGCTGTTAAAAAAGCAAGCTTTCTAGTGACATTTGAGGAATATGTGTCGATCAAAACGTGATACCAAAAAGATTTTTAAAGGAATTCCTAATATGTATCCTCGCTGTTAATGAAATTAAAATTCAGCTTAGAAGTTTGTAGTCATTTTGGAAAATGCATTTCGTGGGGAAATGAAGCAACATTTAGACGAAAATATACATCGCAAAAGTTTCCAAGAACTGGTCATATGTAGTTCATAAGATATTAAAGTATATGATTAGTAGCAGTAATATTAAGTAGATTATATTAAGTATATTAGTAGCAGTTTTAAGTTTGATAATTGCTTTTAATTTATTCTTCTATCTTTTATTTATTCCCAATCAAGCAATAGAGGTACGTGAGAAAAAGAAAAAGCGAAAGAGAACTGCAGATCGGTTGTTAATTTGGAGAAGGAATAGAGTGACTGTAATGGGTTTATGTATGTATATATATACATAACGATCGATGACTGTTCTCCTGTTTCGACAGCTGTTTCAAACTCTAATATTCAACTTCTTCAGATACCAATTCCTTTCTTTTATTTTCAATTTTCATGCACCGTCATCAGCCCTTTCACAACCTTAAATTGGAAAAAATAGCAACTACCTTAGGAATGTCATCTCTCACCGAAGGTTTAACGTGCAAAGACCTCAATTTTTTTTCAGAATAATTTAAGAGCAAATACAGGACCATTGATTTGATTTCCGTTTTCCCCTCTGTGTCTCTTCTCGTCCGACTAGATTAAACTCTTTATTTCATTGTTCGATTTTCCATCACTTAATGATCCTTTATCTACCGCTTGCCACATTTGTACCTGTTTTTTCCTTCTTCGGATTCATTTGTATGATCTGTACTCAAGTATTGTCATATATTGTCACTTATACTTTTATTTAAAATTGTATCTGTATATTTTGTTTTCTTCTTTCTTACTATATCCATTTTTATTGTATCTGTATATTTTGTTTCTTCTTTCTTACTATATCCGTTTTTTATTTACTAAAAAAATTGATTACTTTTCTGTTACATAGTTCTATTGTTTTCAATCCATTGTAATGGCCTTGTGCTGTTTTAATATAATATAACAATAAATAATATCTACAAAGTAGTAGCAAAGTAGTAGCTATATGTGGTTAATTACCACACATTCAGTATATTTCATATATTATATTTACAGATAAATGAATCTGCGGTTCTTGCAAAAAAGACCCAAATATTACCTACTTACCCCAAGAAGCTCACGGTTTTACTTTGTAGGCGCGTTAAATTGGTTTGATCTGGTACATATTGGGACTGATATATTACAGGTATTTTTCTGATATCGTTGAAAATTTTAACTTAAGATTTATTTCGATGAAGTAGTAGTGACTATTTTTTATCACAAATGATGAACCTAAGATGGTTTCTGAAGTAGAGTGAGAAGAACTTTCATGTTAGATGAGTGAAAATTTATAATAAAAAGGATTGGTATGCCATTTTTTCAATCGTATTTTACGAGAGGGAAAGCTTACATACATTTCTTTGCAATAGGTGACAGCGTAGAAATTGGACGCTCCCGTGTGACTTTCACTCGTCTGAAGGTCTAGATAGATGGCCCTACAAAAACCAATGATAGAAAAGTGCAACGGCGGAATATGACCTATTTACTTAGCCGAAACGAGGTTTGATGCTTTTTGCATTTCGAGTCTTTACATCTCTTCTCTACTAGTTTGTAACCAGAAACCGATAAAGCATTACCTTAATCAAACTTAATAAGATTTAAATGAATTTTAACGTATCGGTGGGTTGTTTTACTTTATAAGACCGTATGTTCATGAACATGGTGGCTTGCGGGGTTTAAATGTAAATGTAAACATTAAACGAACCCAATTACAAGACAATCCCCTAATTCGGAACTCAGCGAAAGAATCCCAAGGTAGAACTTGAAAAAAGTCTGACGGGACCGGGAATCGAACCCGGGTCTCCCAATTACCGGTCGGGTGCTATGTCCGTTGAGCTATCCCGGCAGAACATTTCTCCAAGCCATTCGGGATACTATGTGGGCAAAGGACGTTGCGAGTTCGTCCGCATGGCGGCATCGTTCGCGTCTAGCTTCATTGAAGTAACGGCCACTCAAAGAGATGGAAAGGAAACCCTCTTCTGGTAGTAAACAAACGAAAATGGGTAAGAATGACTTTGCGCAAGATGGTGCGAACCCAGGAAAAATCCCAAGGAAGAATGGTCTTGAAAAAAGTCTGACGGGACCGGGAATCGAACCCGGGTCTCCCAAATGCCGGTCGGGTGCTCTGTCCGTTGAAATTAAGTTTGACTAATAATCAACGATAGTCATAAGAATTCCCGGTTAGGGAATGGTCATGTGTATTCGTCAATTGCTATTGTCTGTAATGTTAATTGAAATGGATGTAATTGGGATTAGCTTCCTGTATCCATTATAGTAGTTATTATTATTATTAAGTTGTTTCAGTACGTTTTAGGTTAAGTACGTTTCAGCTGGTTCATTCACTCGTATCCATCTGGAGCCCTTATCTGTATTTCACGAAACCTTTTCATATCCTTGCAAAATTGATACCGTTTCGCTGCCAATGTGCTATTTAGGATCTGTATTTGCTATAAAATTATCCATAGCTGATTGTATTCACATTTTAAACATTAGATATTCTTATTTACGAGATAATCGTCGAGTTTTATGTTCTTTAATAGTTGAATTGCATTCTTCTCATAAGATTAGGATTAACTGCAATTAGAATTTGGGAACGAATACACCACGTGGCCGAGATACAGATTGATGCAAGTTCAAATCAGTGGGTTTCTAGAGAAGCTGAACCAAAAATTTCCTTTTGTATTTCTGTGAGAAAGTATTTGAAATTGACAATAAGAATTGGTATGTGTTTAAAAAAATTAAGTTTTTGTCGTGATAATGCAGCATTGTTACTAAACCTTTTGCTTTAGTAAACTTTTATTCCACGGGGCTGGATTTTTCTTAATGATTACCACAAAAACCTGATTATTTTTCTTTTAAGTATGTATAAGTCGTTCATCTCTAATCAAGGTTGGCAATTTCCTCCATATTTCGGCGATATATTTATAATCATACAAGTGTAAAATTTTGCTTTGAAAAAATAGGTTACTGTTATATATTCGTCCCATTTACGCTAATATATTACATAACATAATATACATTCACATAATGATTGAGATACTTGAATTTCAGAATGAAAGCTAACGACTTCGCTTTTCGATGCATGTACTTTCGCTAGGAGTAATTGCTATTAACATTAAAAGTACTTAAATGAAAGGAATGCGAAAGGGTATGCACCGAGGGAGGTTTGGAAAGTAATTCTTAGAAAGAACGATTTGTGGGAAATCTGAAATAAAATTTGAAACTTGTGTTACCTCAGGCGTACCCCAGGGCAGCGTGATTGGGCCCCTTCTTTTCTTGATATACATAAACGACTTGAACCACGAAATCGATAGTAAAGTGAGGATATTCGCGGATGACACAGTTATATATAGAAAAATATCAAGCGAGGAAGACCAGGAATCCCTAGCAAACGACTTAGTTCCTACTCAACGGTGGTGCGAAAAATGGCAACTCGACCTAAACACAAGCAAATGCTCCGTAGTAAATTTTTTCGAAAGAAAACAGTTGCGGCAGAATAAATCGTACAGTATTAGCGGAACAGTAATTAAAGTAGTGGACTCGGTAAAATATCTCGGAATCACTCTTACGAATAACATGAACTGGAGCACGCATATCCGTAACATTTGTGCTAAATCAACTAGAAAACTCGGTTTCATTAGGCGTATTGTCGGTAAATGTGATGAAAAAGATAGAGAACGATGTTATTTTGCGTTGGTTAGGACTCATCTTGAATATGCATCAAGTATATGGGATCCGGCAGACGATACATGCATCCGTGAACTCGAGAAAGTGCAACGGAAAGCGATACGTTTTGTTAAGAAGTGCTACAATAAAAAAGCAAGCGTTACCAAAATGCTGTCAGATGCAGGTTGGGAATCCTTAAAAGATAGGAGACTAGAAGCTAGATTGCGATTGCTTGATAAATTTAGGGAAAGTACATTTGCGGAAGATATAGTAGATATTATGAGACCCCCCTGCTACCTTGGACGATCCGACAATGAGCGCAAAATAAGAGAAATAGATGCTAGGACGAGTCGTTTTAAGAATTCATTCTTTCCGCGAACGGCTTGAAGTTAGCGTATCTTCATGAAATATGTTTCATAACTTCAATTCTTTTTGGACCATAAGACGTAAAATTATCATGAAATATTAAAACAACTGGCTTTTCTTGAGAACTAAAAATCCAAGTCACTTATGAAATTTGGAGTAAAACTACCATTGATTCAGCTAAATAAATCGTTAATAATTAATTGTAACATCTTTGTGTGAACCAACTAAGATATTTTCCACTACATGCAATCTCTTATATAAGCCAGAGGAATTTCTAAACAGAACTATTTAGCAGTCAATTCTTAATATAATGAACTAACATCTTGAGCCCATTATCAAATTAAAATACATATCTGTTAATATTTATAGAACCATTCTAGATGTGGTATCATTAATATACTACATTAAAGATCTCTTAAAATGACTTTGTATTTCCTATGAGCAAATTGCTACAAAAGTTAACGCAGGTCACGAACTGATATCGTAGCTAAATGTAGTATAATGTGCTTTGTAGAAAGAACGATAGGGAAACAGATGCCATGATAAAGATGTAATAAGAATAAATGGTTTTAAACATTCAAAATAATTTAAAATGTGGAGATATTTTAATGTTTGAAGGATTGAGGATATTTTATTCCAAATGCTAGACATCGTTGCCAATGTTGATGGTGAAAGGTAAGCAATTTTTATATCTCATACTTTCCCCTATTAAAATTGGTTTAAGCCCTTTGGGAAAACTGGAGAGAGTTTCGCTGTCTAAGAAGTTGCATTTGAGTACTGATAGTATGGTGTGTTTGTAAGTACACACCATACGTCCCATTTTGACCAGGACTGTCCCGATTTTAACGCATAGTCCCGGTCTATTTTTCTGTTTTTCCGATTAGATAAAAAAACACGGATCAAGAATATAATGAAAGATAGAATTATGTAAGGGTTATATTAAGATTAAAGTCTCAGAAACACATGAAATCAACTCATATTGAATGTTAAGGCAATATCCATTACGGGTTCTCGTATAGCCAAGTGGGCTGCACGTTCGCCTTTGGTGGAATCAATCCTGGATTCGATTTCCGGTGGGAGCCCATACGTGCGAAATTACCATATTATCGAAGCACTTTCAATCATGCTTCTATTACTATTGCTTGTGAAACATAAACTATCTAATAGTGATACTATAACTACTTTGATCCACAGTGATTAATCTTCTCCGTGCAACCATCGTCCCATTTCTCGCTTTTCTTTTCCATGTTTACTAATCCAAGAAAAGCACCTTGATGCTCCATGAATTTATGTTGACAAATACTTACACTGTAAATAGTACACGTTAATTGATATGCAAACCAACAAACTCAAGCTGCTTGATTACCATACACAGTTTACAAAGTTGTGCGTCAATTGTCTGCATATTTTTCAAAACACACAACTACTACTAAGATAAAGTTTTATTGTTTATAAAACGCTGCTATGTAATCTGCTAGCAAGCTACATTAGGCCCGTTACGACTTATGTTAGTTTTCTTATTAAATCGCTACTTTACTATTATAATCATATTCATTTTCTTATGCCTTAGAAAGATTGAAATATAAAAACTAAAGATGAAATTTGTATTTTATGTGCCGAATTAATCACTATCATTGAAATACTGGGGCGATGGAAAAAGTTGATAATAATAAATCATCAAAAATAGCTAGGACGATAGGAAGAAGTGGAACAGAAAAAGATTCTGCTCTACGGTTTTCAAAGTAAAATTAAATTAATTATAAAATATAATTTCTGTTGATCCTTTACGCTTACATAAACTATTAGCAACATTTTTATCGATTATTTACTGTTAAAATTCTTATCAGGACAGCGCCAAATTGATTGTGCCGTAATTGAAACGTTGCCAAAAAAATACAAAACATTTTACGGTGATAATTCTCTATGATGTTCAGTGCAAGTCAAGAGGGGAGTTCCGTGGATACTTAGCATCCGAGGCCCCAGTTTGAGGGACCCCAATTACAAGGGAAACCTTTTTATTTGGGGTTGGCAAACTATATATCGGTAATAAATTTTTATGCCCATATTGTAGTTTATTAAAAATTACATATCACATAGTCACAGGTAGTGGAGAAGGAGACCTGGTGGACATTTGCATCCGGTCCTCCTTTGGTAGATGGCTGACCCTGATGATGATAGCGCTGCGTTGTATTTCCAATTCATGCAAGATGCTTGTAATTAGGGATGTGCCCATAGGAAATTGTACTATCCATTTATGGCATTACGATTTACACCTACAACTGCAGCTTTTGAGAATTTATGTATGACAGGAAGAACATTAGGAGAGATGAGGGTAAGAATGATCCTCAATAATATCAATAACACCAATTTTTATTTGAATTTTATATACAGTGAAAACTGTGTGTTTTAGAACCTTTATACAGTGGAACCTTATCCATGATGGAAAAAGTTTGGTTCTTATATGTGGAATGCATGTGTTTCAAACCTATATATGATAGAAACCTGTACATTAGGGAAAAGTTTTACAACACCATGCAATTCTGCAAAAGACAGGTTTCACTCTATCTAATTTCCTTTTATTAAAACTGAGGAATTGATTCCCAAAATAGATTCATCTACCTTAAACTAGTAATGAATCTGGAGTATGTGAATGCTGATTTTCCTACCAGTCACCTGTAAGTTGGCTAATATAAAGCATCTTGATTTGGAGAGCCTTTGGCAACTCAAAAGGAAAAAGGTAACTTTCTGAGATAAGAGTTTTGTATTTCCAAATGAAAATGTATTCCAATCACTGCTTTTGCTTACTTGATGATACTTTTTAGAAACATTTCCATTGTAATTCAGGTATATTTTTCTAAACAATAGGAGAATATAAAAAACGATCTACTGAAAACTTTTGTTAAGAGCTTTCAGAGGTTACTAAGAATTAGGAATTCAATACATCCTTTTTTATTTTAACTATGTACCCTTTCTAGTAATGTGGGATTGTATATTGCAAACTACAGGTTATTTCTTAAAGTGACCTGGATGCTTAAATCTGAGATAAACTGGAAGGTTTAATTATTTATGGATGGTGTGGTCCTGCAATGCCAATAAGGCAGCCTGGCAGTCCAAGTACTGACCAAAAAACACCACCATATACATCACTTGTTAAAAACTATATTAATACAAATCACTTTACCGTTAAAGAAGAAAGCAATATTCTGGAGCTAGAAAATATATAAATGAAGAAAATAGTTACATCATAGCAGAAATTGGAAGAAGAACACATCTTTGCTTCCCAACATTCTGTTTAACATCTCTGGGGTCCTAATGCAGGTATTATTATTGTGGATGGATATTTGTACATAGATATTTTATTAAAACAAAAAAACAAATATTCATGGAACTGCACGGTCAGTTTCATTGATTCCTTATGGAAATTAAACAAAAAAATATGTGAATATTTATGAAGATTAAAATTTAGGCTTTGAAGAGAAACATATCGACAAACTTTCATTTAGTATTAATGGATTGACTTTGAGTCAGCAGGGAATGATAACTTTGCTGACACTTGCTCTGAGATAGAAGGGTTACTCCTGGAAACACCCCTAAGGCAGTTATCTCAATAAAATAAGATTATGAAATGAATACTATTCATATTTTGAGAAATGTACAGTTACCGCCTTTGGAAATATAAATGTTTGGCTTGTGGATAGCCTAATGGACAACAAGTTCCACTTCTGTCAAAGAGATTATGGGTTCAATTCCCAGTGGGGACCTATGTGCAAAATGACCTAAGCTGTCTTAGCACTTTTAACAATACTACTACTACTACTACTAAAATAAGTGTTGGTAGTATTGATAAAATTAGGGAACATTCTAATCTCCCTCACTCTGCATGTAATTTCTGTCATACATAAACTCTCAAACATTGCAGCTGCAAAAGCATCTTGTAATGTCATGAGTAGACAGCAAATTACTGCTATTTGACATATTTTTGGCATATAAGGTAGCATAAAATTGCTAGAAAGTTATGGAAAGTTTTTAATATATCCACACACGCAATTCTACTATACAGTCAAGGATACACTCTCCACTTCCATAATCTGTTTAATACATCCTAACTTTTTATTCCCGTGGTTTCTTTTTTCTAACAGCAAAGCCATCATAAATAAATCTGCTGAAATAGAGAGAAATGCTTAGCAAAAGGGCCACCTGTTCATATTTGTTGAAGTTTTGATCCCCAATCAACCTTATTGACATATTATTTTGGTTATTACACTATAAAATTACAATATTGACTTCTTACATACCTGTACATGTGAAGTTTCATCCACATCATTGTCTGACTTTAGCTAATGAAACATTCATCTCATTCTTTGTCAGAAAATTTTGTAATCGGTTCCTTGTTCTTGATTGTGAATAATTTATGAAATATGTAAAACTAAATTGCTCTACTGGTTGATAATCTACACTTTTTGATACTTATTGTTTTCTTATTACACTTTTGAAACTGTTTTTGATTGTTACAGGAAAAAAGAGAGCTTTTGCTGGAAACAGCAAATTCTGTGGGGGAAGAAAATTATAATTAATAACTATTTACTTTTAATATTCAGTTTATTGCAAACAATTGCAAATTAATTTTTTACCTATTCCATTATTCATCAAGAAATTATTAAATAAATATTATGATAGTTTCAGGCTTTAAAGTCAGGCATGATAGACAGGGCCATTGTTGTTCTATTTGCTGTGGAAAGATATGAATCTTGAGCTTGGCAATGGTTTTGCCTGTCAAAGGGAGATGGTTACCTTATACAAGGAGCTGAAAGATGAAGCTTAATGGAGACAGCTGGAAGTGATATAGCTTTTATACATACATTCAAAGAAATATCATGAAAAGTGTTTTTGCACTAATTAGTCTGTTTACTTTTCAGACTCAGGAACTGTCTCTAGTAAGTGGATTGACAGTGATCCAGCTTATAAGATATATACTGTTGCTCACAAATGATGTGTGCTAATTATATAACTGCTGTAAGAAAAATGGAAAGAAAAAGATGTCATATCTCATTGTATATTCTGTATTTAAGTGTTAGTGCCTCTAATCCTTGAACTTTTCAAACATTTGGCTTTTGATTAGTTTTTCAATAGAAACAGTTCTGCAAGAAAGCATAAAAAACTTGATCATTGTGAAAGCCTGCATATTTAGTAATTTTTCTAGTCCAAGTTAACTCTCTTGAGAATTGGCCCAAATATAGGTATGCAATTACTTTGGAATTTACCATTGTATCTGTCAATTTGTTGTTGAAAAGCTAGTTTCAGAGTAATCACTCTTTTTCTTTTTAACGATGACTACATTTAATGATTTATTGATGCCTTTCAATTGTGATAGAAAAATATGCATTAATGTCATAATTCAATTACCAAGTCAAGGTCATCTTTGAGGTTCAATATTTTCATATGTAATTCTTTTAATTTCAATTTAATTATTTTATCTGTAATGTTGGAGAACCACACATACTGATAATCTTAAATGATTGGTTAACAGTATTGATTATTGATTAGTTAATATCGATTTTAACAGAAATGTACATTGGATTTTTCTCAGATGCTGTGAGGAAGAAGTTCCCACTTGTAACTGATGCAGAGATTAGAGCCAAAGTTGGTTTTATTTGAAAGGAGCAGGTGATAGAAATGGGGGAAGGATGAGTAGTAGTAGTAGTATTGTTAAAAGTGCTTCGACAGCTAAGGTAATTTTGCTTGTAAGCTCCTACCGGGAATCGAACCTGGGACGGCTTTCACCAAAGTCGAATGCGCTGCCCACTTGGCTATCTGGGAGCCCCCGGGGGGAAGGAAGATAAGTGGTACAAATTCCCGACCTGTAGCTACTTCATTAAATGGATAAAAGAATTATTTTGAAAATATATATTGTATCACCTCTTACTGAAGGTAAGTTTAGAAGATAATATAATGGTTAATAGAGGATCA
>KZ308176.1:1673174-1728590 GCA_000376725.2 Ladona fulva
ATATTTACCTTTTAGTGAAGAGTAAAAATAAAACCAGATTTGAATAATTTTATGAGACTGAACACGAGCAGTAAAATTAATGATCAAAAAAATCGTGAAAGCGTCCCTTTTACTTTTTCCGTTATAGTTACATGGAAGTAAGGTAGAAAGAGTCGATGAAAAGTTAAAAAATTCTTTAAGGGCTCGACTGCTACTAAAGTTTGCGAACTTTTGGATTAGATAATAGAATCTTTTTCGACGTATTCTTTCGATATTACAGAAAACTATATCATCTACTAACGTGATCTTTAGAGTAACTCACGGATTTTATTATGATATTACGAGTATCTTCCATAGATGATTTAGTTGATTATTGAAGTAAGACTGTAAAGTATTGATCATTATCACATAAAACAAAATCATCAAATTAACTATAAACTGCCTCCGTAAGTAATTTGGAAAATACCTTTGGAGAATAGACATTATTTCACAGTCTTAGCATAATTAAGTGCAATATAATAAAAACAAAATCATATTACTAGCATATATTTCAGGCAGGATGTAATAAAAATTAGATAAGATTTCTACTAATAGACACCTGAAATAGGATGATTTACATCATCTTTTGAATAAAACTCTCTGCAAAAATCGTGCTTACGGAACCTGCACCGCAGTTATATCTCTGTCACTGCGGAAGAGGTGTTTTTATTCCTTCAACTTCCGATTTATGTCATTCACGAAGTGTATTATTCTAGGAAAACGGGTAAGGGTGACTTTGCGCAAGATGGTGCGCACCCAGGAAAAATCCCAAAGAAAATTGGACTTGAAAAAAGTCTGACGGGACCGGGAATCGAACCCGGTCCCGTCAGTTCGGGTCCCGAAGTTCTATTCCCGGTCCCGTCAGTCTTTTTTCAAGTCCATTCTTCCTTGTATTATTCTATTTTAAATGCATTATGAATAATGCAAGGCATCCAATTATTTCATACCGCAGTGGCTTCTTAACCACTGCTGTACCACATCCATTCCTGTATATCTACGGATGAGGTTTACCTCTTCCAATTCTTTTATAGCGTCAATGATGTAATCTTCCTTTATGGAACTTGAAACAGAGTTATAAAAAAAATTACAGGTACATAACGAGATGAAAGTTCTTTATTTAGCCTACTAGTGACTTGTTTTAGAGCATACTCTACGTTTTAAGGTATTGTTCCGCTGAACTGAAGGTTTTGAAAATAAAGGATAGTTTTTCTCCGGTTTAACCTTACATCATATCATTATGCTTAATTTTCTTTTTTATCATCGAGTAATTATGGTAGTTTAGATTTAGATCCGTTAAAATTAAGGTTTTGAAAATACAGGATAGTTTTTCTCCAGTTTCAACTTTTGCATCTTAATTTTTAATCTTCTTCCTCACCGTTGGGAAATTGTAACACTTTAGATTTTAAGTTGATTTAAGACTGTCCTTTCACATTTTCAGTAACCCAATTCCACAAAATAGCCCCAAAAAATTCATAACCAGAGCAAGGTTCGGAACCATGACCTCAGTGACTTCAACTGTCACTTTATTTCTACCTTTGACATTAGCAGACGTAAGACACTCGATCTTACGCAAATATTTTAAGTCTAAGAGAAATAACTGGAGTATGAACAACTCCTGAGAGATGCGATGCAGAGGGCATATTTCTTCAGAACGCCGTTGTTTAAGTATTAAAAAGTGACTCACGGATAGCAAAAAAAAGGCGCTTTACCTTCGGTGAAATCGGTCTCGAGTTGGATTCCCATGATAATAGTGGGGTGGGAGTTTGTGATGACCTCAGCAATCGAATCCCTTTTAACAACTCATTACTGAAATAATAAATTTTTGTGCAGAGGCATATCTGTCGCAAAAATAACGTACCAGGCGTACAAGAAAAAAAGGCGTGCGATTTTTTCTAAGAAAGATGTAATTGTTATGATATAATATGGTCTTTTAAGTAGTTCCATGATTGGCATAATAATAATCAAACATGTTTTCAACATTGATTTTATTAAGGTTTTTTATAAATGAAATCCTGCAATGTCGCCAATCCGTCTAAGAAAGGGATAATTAGCTAATTTTATTTGCTGAAACACTTCATGTAGGTATACTTTCTATAAATGATTAAATTTTTGTATAGAAATTGGGAATCGATATATGAATACCTTCAATTTCAATCGGTTGTGGTGATATTTTATCAGTCAGGCAATGCTTAAGATGGGATTCAAAAGTACGAGGCCTATTTTTCCACTTAAATCAATCGAGATAGAAAATAGTAACTTGATGGTAGAGCATACGACATAAACAGAAAAAAGAAATCTTAAAATATTCTCAAATATTTCTGCTCTGAACTAAGGCGGATTTTACATCATACACTGATACTATAGGTAACATTTGACTTGATTATTTATTCTAATATCTTTGCATTTAGGACTACAAATATGCAACTAGATCACGTGTAGCAATAAAAAACCCTTCCTGGAATTTGAATGAGATCGAGAGCTTAATAAAAAAAAATCTTCCAAGAATGGTTTTCATAGGCCTGGTTTCGCTATTTGGCTTTAATGAAGTGTCGTGGTGACTTTTATATAGCCTGCTTTGCACACGGAACGTAATTAATGTTTACCTTTGAGGAATCTTTGCGATTACATGCTAGATGTTTCGTCAGTTACTCTTGAATATTAGGGTTTATTGGAAGTCGTATCCATTGACAGCGAAAAAATACTCGAGATTCATTGATATTCGTCACGGATGTTTCAGTATACGTGCAGCTTGCGGTGACTCGATCCTTTCTCAGGTAAACACGGCTCGCAACCTTGGCAAGGGAGTAGTGATTTAATCGATGCAATTGGTTGATATTTCTAAGATGTTGATGATTGGTATTAGTAGTAGTAGTAGTTTTGATAGGTGCCTCGACAGCTGAGGTCATTTTGCACCTTCTCAGCATACTGGCTATTAACAGTGATGGTAAATTACCATAATTTAATTTTTACATCAAAAAGAACAATGAACAATGAATATTATTTGTAGCAATGCGGTGAGTTAGCCATAGTGTTATGAATAAAAATTAAATCAAATAAAAAGGGGGAAAAAGAAAAGCCCCACATTTATGTTAGATTCTTTGGAAGAGTCCAGTCTCCTTCATTCCTATGAATCAGCCAATATTTATAGAAACTGTATTATATCGATCCTTGAGTATTTTAGGAATTTTCTACCAGAAGAAAGCAGTTAGAACGTCAGGGAGCCTTCACCTTCCTCGAAAAAAACTTGAAAGTTTTCTTGGTTGGTTTAGAGCAGCCGTCCGGTAAGTTGGAGACCGGGTTCGAGCTCCGGTTACAGCAGACTTTTTCTCCTTCATTTCTTCATGTAATATCAATCATGTGAACTATGCGTTTTCCATTACTTACTTAGCTCTCCCAGTCTTTAGGAAGTCCACTGTGATGGTGAGGCGGCACCTTTGATGTACCGCGTGTGCGCAGGAGTGGAGGGTTCTCAGATGGATCATCCGGACCACACCGTGTACTATCACAGCTTCCGAATTCGAAGGAGATTGTTCTGTCGTGATGGCTTAGTTGGTTAAGAGCAACCGCCCGGTAAGTGGGAGACCTAAGTTTGAGTCTCGGTTATGGCAGACTTTTCTCCTTCATTTCTTCATCTTCATCTCCATTGCTGTCAATTACTACGATGTCTCTTGTAGATTTAATTTTTGTTGTCCCTCTTCTTGTCGTTACACCTATTCTGGTCTCATTCGACATGTTGGTTCTCCTTTCTCTGTTGCGTTTCGGTGATTGCGCCTCTATTGTTAAAACGGTCCTTTTCAGGGCCAGGATGTAGGACCTAGGCAGTACCTAGGACCATATTGCTGGGGGATAGGGTGGGAGGACCTAGGGCCCGGCAGGGGGGGGGGGAAGGGCAGGGCAGGATAGGGAGGGAGGGTAGTTAGGGTAGGGGTAGTAGTCAGGATAGTCAATGTGTGCGTAGGACCTAGGCCATTGCTGTCCGCGGTATCCAAAATATGGCCTTGGAGATAAACACGCCCCGTCGCGAAACGTTCATCAAGATCACGAAGATATTTGGAAGTAAAGACGTAAGTGATACTACGTGATTAGGAATGTTGTAAACAACATTTACAATTACCCTAATGCTCAACTTTTTTGCCTTTTTTTATCACAAGCAAGAGGAATTATAAATATACGGAAAGGACTGTGCTGAAGAATGAAGCTACTACTAGGGTGTAGTGTCTTAAAGTATATTGAGGTATTTCATGTTAAATCTTTCATTTAAATAGAAATTATCATTTGGACCCAAAAGAGGTTTAGTACTCTCTGATTTAAAAAGCTGTGGCGAGATAAAAGTCAAATGACTTGGGTGTCATTAAATTGACTCGCTATGTCCCTAAAAGTAGATGCAATAAGGATATTGAATTTGATTTCTTTTGGAGAGTGTGATATCTTCTTCAAATTTACTGGAAACGGTGACCCTTGTATTTCAAAGCAATGTGCCTTCGGGACATCCGAGTAAAAAGTTTTGGCACTGCCGATATATATTGTCGAATAATATTGGTTAGCATCATAGAAATCCATGTTTTTATCGAAAAGATTATCTTGATATGCAGTGAAGCAGCCATCCTATAGGACCGGACCAATACATTCTGTAGTAAACGTGGTCGCCTTCAGTATTCTCCCCAGCATATTGAGTTCATATCAACCCCAGAGCAGTCTATCTTTAGATTTCCTCTTTTCCGATCCGCTACTCCTCAAATCAGGTAGCTCTCCGAATTCTTTCCCCTTGCTGAATTGAAGAATCTGGGTCCCCGCTAAGAATCGGCACCTCTTACACCATAAGCGAAACCGCCAAGCTTAGGGTCATCTGGGAGCTTGTTTGGAATCAGGATGTGAAGGAGATGTAACAACTTGAGTAATCACAGTGAGGTTCTTGAGTTAAAACTGTTGGCAGTGAGATACAATTTATTGCGGTAATTTTACGGTAACGAAGTAATTGGAGGTATATAACTTGCAGCCTTATTCAAGAAAGCGAAATTTTAAGAAGACCCATAATTAGAGATGAAGCATTATTTGTTCAGAGATCATTGAAAGTCACTAACTCAGGTTTAAGTCGCCAATAATAAAAGGTAACTAATCTATTCGTATTCTGAAGAAATATCGTTCTTAGGATACAAAACCATAGCATTTTTCCAAACATTACCCATGGGAGACAAAATATTTTGCAGAGAAGCTGTGTGTTCAGAAATCATTACTTATCTAATTAGAAAATCTATCAAAATGAAGAGATGGATGCGCTGTATGATGCTAGCCAATCGTTTCTATCGATTTATAATACTATCTGCTAGAAGACAAAGCCAGCACAATTATACAAGTTTTAAATTAAACCACAAAGTCCTTCATAGCTTCCACCAACTTGATGGAATTTACGAAGGAATTTTTGGTTGTATTTAAAACTCAGTCATGGACTTCCACGATGTTCGGCCAACGCATATTGATTACAATTATATAATATCGCATTTCTTTGAGATAGTTCAATTTTTGGTTTTGCAAATATTATACGAATGGTATTCGAGGTCATTGAAACATATTACATAATATACTCGTATGTAGGAAACGTAAGTAAACCAATAAAACTATGCAAACTTACCTCAAAGAGGAAAAGCTAGTTTTATACGTATTTTAAGTATGTTCTGTGAAGAAAATTTATGACAAACAAATGTAGAACTCGATTATTTGGTCGCTTTCAATGAAAAATACGCCCAATATACAATAATATTCAAGCCTAAGAGGACGGAACGCTAAGTTTCAGAGCTATCAAGCAGGATTTATGTCTTACAATGTATTACTTCATACCTTAGTAATTGACTTTAAGCTATAGCAATTCTCGCTAATCTACAGGTTCTTGTATTATTAATCTGTAAATTGCTTTCAACGTGTGAGTTGACAAAGAAAAAATTTCTTGGTCAGAGCATGCCCCTCTAGATTAGATGTACTAGAGTTCAAATGCTAAAACGAAATCCCTCAACCTGAATAAATGGTAAAAAATCATATATAACTATATCTTTAATTGATTCGTGATGGGACCACTTGTTTTGGTGAAAATATAGTCCAAATTATTCATGTTGTACGGTGGACTTCGTAGAAATCCATTCTGTTTGAATACATTCAAAAGCATGAAGTAATATTTGTGCAGAAAATTAGACATAACTGGAAATATGAAAGAAAAATTGAAAGTATTGAAACCATAAAAATATCCTAAGCTCCATATCGCAAGCATACCTCAATACCTTCGTAGAAGCATCCCGAACTTAACTTTTAATCTTTTCATTCTTTCGCGGGATCGTCACTGTTCCATGCTGAGAACAGGTTTTAAACCAATTCCAGTTGGAACTGGTAACAGTGGCACGCTGCAACTGAACTGGTATTAGCCTGTTTTTTTATTTTATACGTAACAAGTTGAACGCCTTATAAGATTCTAACTGGAGAGCGAATAAACCCGAAAATGTCACTTTTAACGACTCCGATTCTATCAGATCTAAAAAGGTAAGAGAAACGAAATATTTGAGATTTTATCGGCTAATTTAATTATATAGATTGATTCGAGCCCAAGGTGAAGGCTGTGCAAATAAAAATAGCGGGGAATTGAGCTTTGAATTTCAACTTCAGATGGCAGTAGCTGATCATGCAATATCATGGAAACTGAGCAGTGACGTACAGAAACTGATGTAGTGATTTCTGCGGGAGGCAGACCACCATGGATTTGAGTTACTACCTTATTTTGCAGGTATTTATTGTAAATATTTCAATGAAAACTACCTAAGATAATGGAAATTGATTTAACTTTTTGGTAGCTTTTCTTCCGAAAAGACGTGGTGTTGATGTGTTGATGTTTCCTTTTTTCACTTCGACTTTTTTCTTCAGTCAAGAGTAACTAGTTTACTTGAGTGGATTTTTTGTGGAAGCCGCAAAAAATGTGTACCAGTGAGTGTATACTGTTAATGAAACTACTGTTAACGGTTACTTGTTAGTTATCACGTGTCCTTGCTTAAAATTAGGCACAAAAAATATTAGTTTTTCATTACACAAGCAGAAAAAAAAATACTATAACATGTATATGTGGGTATACACATACCTACATTTCTTCGAGCGTATTATTTGGTTACAGTTCTTACAACAACGTGAAATCTGATTTTAAATCAAAAACTACTATTTTATTTCCACTTAATTAAGTTTACGGATATAGAAGAAAGATTTCTAGAAGAAAGTAAAATCCGGGAAAGGAGAAAGCTGATAGAAATCAGCTTTGAAGAGAGACTGATCCCGGAACATTTCAGAGAAAGGTATCAGATTTGAGTTTTGAAGGAGATTCACAGTGACATCAATGAACGTGGCAGAAAAATGTCGATAGCTATACAGTGATACCTTGATTAATGCCGGTTTTAGTGAACGATGTACTTGGTTAACGACAGGTGGATGCGAACAAAACTTTCTATGGCACTTTCTGTTTACGACGCATTCTCGTGGAGATTGACCGTTAAAACCGATTTTATGACTATTAATTTTCTTAATGATAATTTTTGCTGCAAAAGTTAATGAATATCTAATATGTATCATATTTTATTAAAATGTAAATGAGTCTTACATGCATATTTGCCATGTTAATGGTTGCAGGAAATTACGCGTTGGATAACGACGGTATTATACTTTCGTAACTTTGAGCTTAATCATGTGGTTCCTCTTTCATTGCAATTTTATCGAAGTCAGATCGATGTTTTTATATTCTGATCAAAAGTTTTTGATTTTTGGCGATCAGTAATTTTATTTGGGAAGTTTGTAAGTTCAATGTATTGATAGAATTTTAATCTTGAGTCAGTCGCATCATAAGTTAGATTAAAATAGCATCAGTGAAAAATCTGATTTATTCCTAATGCATTCATTCATAATCCTATCTTAAGTTTTGAATGAAAAAGTCAATTAATAATATCTTCGTGACGTCCGTAATATTATCATTTTCTCATATTTATACACATTCGAGGCTAGGAATGGAATATAATGTACTTTATCCTCAATTATAGTATAAATCAGCTTATTATAGTAGGTTAATTTGAGCGACGTTATGAGGGGCACCGAGAAAAATATATACTAACTTGCTTTTTGACCCTCGCCATAAAAACAATTTCCTTTTCACATGTGGATGAGAGCTTGCCATCTCGTCTAAGTCTTGCATTTATTTGAAATGTCATTTCTTTCTGTATAAGGTAACATATTTTTTAAGGTATTTATTTTCGCCAAAGGAAGCTGTGTCCACACAAAGAAGGCGATTTCACAGAGAATGAGTTTCAAACATTAAGTGAAACTTCGCTATAATCGGAAAACCCCGACAGTGAGTTGCAAACTCTTACTTCCACGAATCCCTGCAGACTGGTCCATCCACATTTCTAATCAAAGCCAAAATTAATTGAGCATCGCTCGTTCTGCATGTGTGTAGAAACATTTCGAACCCTTTAAATATTTTTTAATTTATCACCTGAAACTCAACAAAATCTTTTCTTGTGTTTTTCCTCGTTTGTTAAGGCATTTTACTTAAAAGTGTTAAGTATGATGTTCTAATTTGAAAACTGCATATCGTTGAAAGAAGTTAATTGATTTCCCTTGCCACGCAAGGGTCGTATCTCTAGTTTATTTTTCAAGACGTTTAACCTTTCCTTGGACTCTAATATTCCTTTACTCCACTATTTTTGGCTATTTAATGCTTAAAGTATAGATAGTTATTACTTAATATTATGTGTGTATTATGAAAATATCTTTAGTATGTGTTAAAGTAGTAATACTTAATTTTGTGAGATTTCTGGAAACGTTAACGATAAGGAAATTAAAAACTGCTCGAAAAGTATGTTTCATGTAAGGAATCATCATAATAAATATATGACTCGTTTTAAAATTTGTGGAGTTGAAGATTTTGTGTTTTAAGATCTCTGATACATTTTACAAAGAGCAGTAGCAATTCCAGATTTTGCAAATTTTGGGAAGGATATTTTGCTTTCCCAGTAAACAATAAGTATGCGTAAATGTATCTTAATTCATATGCTACCTTACTTTCTGTGGATGACGAAAATGTTAGTGTGATGCGGGTATTCCTATGCTTTATTTATCCTACATTTCCCCAAAAGAATCCCCCATTTTCAATCTTATGATGAACCTTTAGTTTGAAAATTAAAAATAAAAACTTCGCATATTTACCGTATCATCCGCTAAAAATTTGTATTAAATCACGTTTATAAACAGCTTTTTTCAAGTTTAAGGTTGAGTTAAGGTATCAACCGCTGTATTTCTAACTATCCATATTCATTTTTGTTTTTAATATTTAACACGGTTATTTCTTTCTGTTAATGGATTGACACAATTGTATGATTATTTGCAATACTTTTATATCAATACAACGATTATTTTTTCTATAATGACTCATTGTCAGACAACTGATTCTATTGTTGTATTAATTATTTCCCTTAACTGATTTCGTCACCTGTTCTCATTGTGCAATCAAAGATAAATTTATATATATTTTATTAACTTTATAGGTGTGCTATAGTCTACCCTACTTTAAATATTATTTTGACTATAAGTTGGCTACGTAGTCTTTTACGACCCACGTTTTCTTGTGGTTTTTTCCTGCAGCTGTGTATTTTCCTAAGTGTAGAAGAATGTTTTTGCTACCAGCACAATAGTTTTCTTGTTAGGACTACTTTCTTCGTTATCCTTTTCTGTTTAGATTCTTAACGATGATGAGTTAATTGATGAAAAAGATTCATCACTCTCAAACTTGCAATATACATACAATTATCATTAAGACAAGAAAAAATAATGCGGGTGGCAAAAAGTAAAAATTTTTCAAGAACGTTGATGATCGTCTGCACCCATTGACTTGTTCCTCACAAAATATAAAGTATTAAATTTCAGAAGTAAATACTTCTACCTTAATTCTGGTAGTTTGTTCCGCTAATAAAATTTTTAACGTTTGTTGTCTACACTTGCCTTAATTTATTTGTCCTGGGTGTACTTGTAATTTTTGGTACTCGTTAACATCTTATTCTAGACTCAGTGTACATACTTCACTTACTCAGAGCCGTGGAAAAATTGACGGTTGTGTCGATGTGAATCTTAAAATGATTGTCAACTGTAATTTTTCCTGTGCCTTTTTTTGCGCAATTGCGAAAAGTTTACCAAAGAACTGATTAAGCAAATTTGAATAGTTTTGCTTCATTATTGATTATAATCCGAATTATTCATCACCAACCGAATAATATCTCGGTCGGCGAGTTGTTATAATATATGTGTGAAATAAAAAGTTATTCGTAGATTGAGAAGACATTTTTCGGGTATCTGCTCGATTATCATAAGCTGAATGAATGCATCATCATTAATACGCTGTAAAGGGAAAGTTCCCGATGATCTATCGAATGTCACAAGTATGAGATTGAGCACATTTTTATTATTATGTTTCTAAACATAGCATTCGATGTACAAATTGCTTTATGATTAACAGCTAATCTAAAATTAAATTTTGCTGATGTTCCAAAGAAAAAATTCCCAACCTCAACTCCAAGCTAGGTGTAACAATTAGACTGATATCATGCAAACCATCAATCCCAAGTTATATTGGTTTCCTCTCTGGATCTATTCTAGAACGTATTTTCTCGCAGGGAATATATTTTTATTTACTTCCATGCTTAATTTCCATTTTTGATAAGAAGATCCTTAAAAGATGTGGGAAAATGGGTAAGGGTGACTTTGCGCAAGATGGTGCGCACCCAGGAAAAATCCCAAATCCATGCCGGTCGGGTGCGCAATTGGGAGACCCGGGTTCGATTCCCGGTCCCGTCAGACTTTTTTCAAATCCATTTTTCCTTGGGACTTAAAAGATGTGTTATTCCAAACAGTTCTTTAAGATCCCGGAGTTGTATACGGAGAGTATATCCGCGACAATGGGCGTTGCCTCATTTCCTGATTTGTTTCGGTAGATATTCAGTAACGGCACAAGTCAGGGGCGATCTAAGCAGCTACTCTGGGATCCCCCTTACGTATCACAAGGTCGCCCATCTGATGCTTCATAAAGTAAAGTTCTACCTCAGCAGCCCTTTGAGGGATGGGGCCTATCCTGGTGGTATTTACAATGGAATCTGATGTTTCATACATTACTAAAAATGAGTAACGACCGATTCCGATCTTCAGTGGAACGCAGAAATCTTCAATAAAAATGCAACGAAATAAATTCTCAACGCTGTTAAATGCACTTCTTTGAAATACTATATTATGTCGATTAGTCGCCGAAATAGGAAGCGCACAAGTCTTTATAGAAATTGCGTCAGCCATTTAACTCATCTTATTTATTCGTTGTTATGAATATGGAAAGTAATTGATAGTTAAAGTCATAACGTATTTCAGTATGATGGAGAAGGGGCATTGAAAGTACCAAAATGAAACTATGATAAATAGAGTAAGGCTACCCCCGGACTACTACATCTCACACCTCGATAATAAATCGCATCTTTTAAGAACGGAGTCAACATGTTGGAGGGTATTACCAAATCGCAAGTGTCTGCTAATTATTAAAATAGTTTTCTGGCATTTTATTCCAGTTTTCATGTTTCAAAAGATATTCAAACCTTCGCTTTTTATATCTTTTCTGAAGCAACGAAGAGATTTCATGTCTTATTAAGATCTTGTACATCAGACGGTGTAAAACTCTTTTACTAAAACCTCCTTCTTCTTGCAAATCCATCAGTTTTTCTTGAAAAGCGCGCTCTTTTTCCCCTTATTCCGACGTATTACGTGTCGATGCTATTTCAGTGCGATGAAAATTCCCACGCAAGGAGAGCGACAGCATTAACATTGAAAAACGCAAGTGTAGGAAGCTGAAGCGAGGGGAATTACTGCTATTGTGACGTAATGTTTCGTCACCATGTGATCACGTAAGGTGTTTTCCGCTCGCATTCTACGCTTCTCTCGGGAACTCCCGCATCCTATCGGAGCCTGCGGAACTTCCACTTTATGTTTTGAATACATTTTACATTGCAGATTGGATAGAACGGAAGGAGACGTCAATGTGGGTAGCGATCTAAAGGGTAGGTAGTAAGGTCAGATAAAATATCGATGAAATGGAACTGCGCAAATATGTATTGGGCCGTGATTTTCGGCTTTTAAATATCTAGATTATAGGTTCCAGCTCCGTTTATCATATTGATGTCAAGGTCATCTTATTAATTTCTCTCCCCTGTTCAATTTATCTCTATTTATTCTCACTTTATTTTTCACACTTGTTATTCCTCATTTTATCTCGGTTTCGCGGGCGCTTGCATGAGGATCGTGGTTGAATTTGATTGACTCAGCGGCTGGTTAATAATGGTAAGAGTTATAAATAAAAATTGAAAATTTTGAGCCATAAACTAATACAATTTAACCTAATATAGTAAAGTAGTGAACTCTAAATAATTCTTATTAAATATTAATAAATTTCCAAATTGAATTGCCACTGAATTCCCTATTCTATCTAGTAAGTAACATTTGGGAGGTATTTCTTCATTATTTTGGGTACTCAAATTTTAAATGGCAAATAATTTCATTTTCTGTTGATGTTACGAGCTTAACATTTATCCTAGGAATAGTGTGTCGCTAATCAAAGCTCTGCTTACGGTTTTGTATGGAATATCATCAGCTTGATACGAAAAATATTACTTGAAAATACAAAATAATATGTATATCATGAAGAAATTCTATTTATAAACAAATACTGTAATATCAATATTTTTGCCGACCGGAAATATCAGCGTGCAACGTTTCTTTTACGTCATAATCTTTATTCCGCATTGCGATTGGTCCACATCTGTCCTTCATGCTTTTACAACCTAAACCTTTCTCTCAATTCTCATTTAATTTCAGTGGAAAATCCCTTTCTTGTATTTTATATCATTCATTCAATTACGTTCTCTTGAATCATCTCCCACTTCTTCATCCATCCCATCGTATTCTCCTAAACGAACTGAAATTTACCACTTAGTCATAGTGGAATAGTAAATGCGAAACTTGGAATCCATCTGATGTATCAGACAGGCAATTCAAGCGCTACCAGTATAAATGACTTCTTCCTGATCAGCCTTTACTTCGTGGAAATAAGTCTATAACTATTATTATTATGAAAGTAAACTGCAAATTAAAAGAATAATTATTCACTTGGATATGGCTGCATCATTTGACACCACTCGGATTTTGGATGAACTATCTTTTACAGAAACCGCTGTCTTTTCTTCGACGTTTATACTTGTTGATTCCATTAAAAAAAAAGATTAATGACACAATGTAAATACTGTTGAATATCATCTACGTGTTTTCGAAAGTGATCTAATTCCGGACGGTATTTGCGGAATACTTTATAGTTAAGAATTTAAGAGTGTATGACTCAAATTTTTGCTAAAGTAGAGAATTTATTCTCCCTGAAAAGTTTCCTAATATTTTCACCAGTAGAGGTATTGAGAAGAAGGATTAAAAAACGGAAGTGAATATAATAATAATAGCAATAAAATGATGTTATTTCGGGGCGCGTTTGAGAATCATTAGTTTTTTCTTATATCTAACCGTAGACGAAGATAGATAAGATATGCGAACAATTCCGTACTTCAAGATTCTTGAAGTACGGAACTGTTCGCTTGAAGAATAAAGTATGACCTTTAACAGACTGAAAATATCGATTAGGTAGAATTAATAATAGGTATTATAAACTTGTAACGTTTTTCCCATAATCATGCTACATAGATGGTTACAATTGAGCGAAGCTACAGCTTTTACTCTAGAAAATTTCCAAATGACATTACTTTCTCTCTTAGAATACGCAGCACCGATTTTTAAATCCTAAGAATTACGCCGTACCAGATCTTTGGATGGATTAGATCAGAAGTGGGGGAATCTGCGGCCTTTCCGGGCGTTCAATGCTACCTTTTCGTCACTTCCTCAGGCAAATGCCAATATCTAAACAATTTTGTTTGCCAGTTTCGCCAATGACTTCAAATAAAAAGAAGACATTCTTTTCGAATCTATGAGCAAGTTATTTCGTTTTCATACACACAATTTCGATGATAAACTATTTGAATGTAAGTAATACGCAATTCAAGTGCGGCCTGATAGCTACACATGCGGGCTGAGTGATACAAACATGTCATCTTTTGAAAAAACCTCTGAACATTTTTGGGAAGGGAATTTTGCTTTCCCAATAAACAATAAGTATGCGTAAATGTATCTTAATTCATATACTACCTTACTTTCTGTGGATCACAAAAATGTTAGTGTGATGCGGGTATTCATATGCTTTATTTATCCTACACTTTCATCCAACCCTGGAGAAATGAAAGAAGGGACTTTTTAGTATAGCGCCGCACGAAGGCGTTATATTTTGCGCTGTGCATAAACTTCTGGAAAAAATCCAAAGTCATCCTGATGATGAGTATTAACATCTCGATCAGTTGATTCTAAAGTCGTAATATTCCTTCTTTCCTACTCTAATTTACCTCTGAAATCACCCAGAAAAATAGCAGGAAACCACACGGAAGCAGATGACCGTCCACTAAGCGAACTCGAATTCCCGCTTCCCACCTGCGATTTCCTTTTCCCACTCGACCACGTGACCCCGCCCTCTTTCTCTCTCTCTTTCGTGCCTCTTCCCCATGTGAGTCCACTGCGAAACCCTTCCCCCCGCTTGCGCCTCCCTCCTCCGCCGCCGCCGGCAACCACCTTTCCACCAACTGGACTTAACAAAGACTCTGCTGCTTCAGTCCGTCCCTGTGACTCGTGTCGTATGGAGGTGCGGCGAAGGTCGCGAAGAGCGTCTTTCCAGCAACCGTGATCTGTGCTCCTAGAAGAGGCACGATTTTCGCGTTCGTTCCGCCCGATCTTTTTCACCCAAGGTCTCTGCACGCAAAATGTTCCTCAGGTTATCGGGGATGGGAGGCGCAGCGGTCCTGACGACGATTTCCGCATTGGTGAGTCCATTTAAGCCACGGCGTTTTCGCTTTTTCATTCGACAGGTGACATCTCGAACTTCGGGAGCCACCGTATTTTGTTTACAGAATTTCTCGCGTTCATAACCAGCGCTCGCGCGCTCGACCAGTTTTCTTTTTCGGTCGGAGTTTGTCGACGGCGAGCGGGAGAAAGAGAAATTTCGCCTTTCGGATCCGTTATTTATACGTTTTGGGACATAACTCGAGCGGTTTGAGAGCCTCGGGAAGGTAAACACGCCGATAAAGGCATGCCACAAATTGTGGCTAGTTGGGCTTACAAATGGTATACAGATTGGTAATTGGCATCGAATGTGCTTTTCCATCTTTGCTAAGATTTGCTAATGTTGTTGGCCACCGGTTTTTGCCAGTTTGCTGGAATATCTCATTGATTAATTTTGGGATTATTGGCCAAAATATTCCGTTTTTGCGATGTTATTTTTGGTCCACAAGTGATCTCATGAGCAGTTGAGTGATAATTCTGTTGGAATTGCCCACTAAAAAATTCTCAGATTCTGTTCGGAGAGTAATAAATAAATGTGTCATAACCTCACTCACCTGTAAAACTTACCCTGCAACTAGCAGGGTAAATATATACATTTAAACATTTATGTTTTTGGAAACATTACTTTTTGTTAAAAGGCCGAAAGAAGAGAGGGTAGGTGATTTTATAACGTTTTCTACGACATAAGATTGTCAACCTAAATTTTACGTTGCGGTCTTTCTCCTGAAGATTATTATTAAGCTTACATTCTCAAATTAACTGTGAAACTTAACGATAAAGTTATGTAGATCAGGAATTCCAAACTATACTAATCTCCCACCAGATCATCCCTTTTGTATCCTTACCGATGTCATATATCTTACTTACTCGTAATATTAAAGTTGGGCCGACAAATGTTCTCGAAGATGACACTTTCACACCATACTCTGTAAACATTAATTGACGACGTGCTTGCAATAGCGAGCAATATGCAGTAAAACTCGTCCGTTTACTTGGCGTTTAACTAAGATTTGTATAACCTTTTCAGGTGTATTGATGTTGAGCAAGCGATTCTCACCCAGGATTCTCACGTTATTTTGCTATGTTCACACCCCACACTGCGTTTACATTTGCTCCTTCTCAGTTCCTGTTAAAACACATTTTGAGGTAGGACTGTTGTCGTTCAGGCATGGCTCCCGGATGTTCAGTTTTTCGGCGTAAATTGCCCATATTGCCATTGGCATATTAATGTGGGAGGCATACCGCATCTTAATTCTTCGTCTCGTTCCAGAGACCTTGGTTGATGATAGAATCTCAGCCATTTATGATTCATATTCATCTCGAAACCATTTAGATTTCGAACATGTCCCGCGGCTCTTTTACCGGAGAGTTAATATATGAATAAGGCAATCTTCGACGGAGATGAGTTAAGAATGCGGATCTCTCAGATAACTCATACGGTCCAGGTGAGAGTGATGACGTTTAAAAATGAGCAAAAAGTTTCGAATGTGAGTGATGGTAATTTAAGTTAGACTCTCTACGACTGCAAGCTGTAAACTTTTTGGTTGTGAAATAAGACCAGTAAGATGATAATATACAGTCATTGTACCCTCCTAATTGCCTTACTGATTAGCTTCTTTAGAATCACGTTATATGGTGTAATATTTACTTAGAGGATTTATCTTAGAGGTAATCTGCTTAAAATTCCCTCTTTGACAGGGGCACAATCTTTCATGCGGCCATCTAAGTTTTCTCCTTTATTGATTGGAGGGTTTCATATTTATTGTAGGTAGATAGTTATCTGGCGAAAGTATTTGATGTACAACCATAATATTTTTCACAGCTCCTGTTAATTATTTCTGGTGTATTTAATTTGAGTTTTAATCTCATAAGTCTTCAAATACTGCGCTAATTTACGGAAGGCATTTGGCTTTCTTTATTTAAATATTTGCTTGTATTATTTGGCGATGAAATAATCTCATGATTGTCTCTCCTATCATATCATACTAGTTGTTTACCTAAGAATTGATTTATCGTGTGAATCCTTTTAATTTTAATTGATATTTGCTGCAAAGGTGGGCCTAAAAAGATAATTTGGATCTTATATGCTTTAATATATTTAGAGACAAACCTTGTACAAATCCACAACATGTATAGGTCTGCTATAAATTTAGTGGATTTGTAACAAATTTTTTCTTTGATTATATATATAAGATCCAAATTATCTTTCCAGGCCCACCATTGCAGCAAATACCAATTAAAATTAAAAGGATTCACACGATAAATCAATTCTTCCGAATATCGCTTGATACCATTCATATTATTTGGATTCTATTTTGGAGCATGATTTTATCATTCTGGCAATATTATGAATGGCTGTCTGAGTTAGCCTGTTTACTTTCCGTTATTTATCACGTATCGATGCAGTAAATCGTTATTTGATGGACGGATATGCTGTTTGTCTAATGAGCGCTTCAAAAATTTCTTTGATAGTTCCGCTCTAAATGAAGGGGGCTGTTGCGACCTCATCTGGTGACCTAAAGGAATTGTTTGATAAGATCATTCATATTTATTTTCTGAACATAAAACTAAGAATGGAGAATTAGTCCTCGTTGATCAATAAAAGATCACAGTAGTATTTGAATTAGATCGAGAGCTCAGTAAAGGAGTCTCCCAGGGATGATTTTATCAGATAGGTTCCGCTATTTGGTCTCAGAAATGTATCTCTGCAAATGCTATGGAGCTGTATTTGCTCCACGTAACTTACACTTGCCAGCAATCTTTCATTGCTATTGTAGATAAATTATTGCAATGTTTAACATCAGAAGTAGTCCCCCTGGACTTTATTTCTAAATGGTGTGAAGATTGGCAGCTCAGTTTGAACGTAGAAAAAAGTGTAGCAATGAGCATGACCCTCTCCCAGAACCGTAACTCAAGACAAACCCCCTATCACAATAGTGGCTCAATGTTAGAATTTGTAAATCAGTATAAATATTTAGGAGTCCTTTTCAGTACTCACTTTTCGTTTGAAAGGCACATTCAAGATGTACTGGGGTCAGCTGATAGGACTTTTAGGCTATGTAACCGCTTTCTCAGAGGTAGTCAATCGAGTGTCAAAGAGGTGGCTTACTTCTCGCTCGTTCGTTCTTCACTTGAGTGTTGTTGCTCAGTATGGAATCTATACGAAAAGTGATCTTGGAGCTAAAGCGCGTAAAACGCAGTGCGGCTCGTTTCATTAAGGGAGATTATAGTTTCGATAGCAGTGAATGAGAAATGATCAAAACCCTAGGCTGGGAAATTCTTAAGGATAGAAGAACCGAGTATAGGCACAAGTTATTCCAGAAATTTTAAAGTACTGATTTGCATGACGAAATTCGCGATATCGTGATCCCCGTACTCAGCGAGCGCGATTTCCGAAACCAGATGACAAAGAGATTTCGCGAGATTATAGCGAGAAGGAATAGCTATTGGTCTCTTTTTCCTGATAGCATTAGGAATACCTATCAGGTAGCTTATTAATAGGTCCAGTGTTTTCACACCCCTGCCAGACGGCGGCTTGCGGGGTACTAATGCAAATTTAGTCAGTAGCCGTTTGTTTCAATTTAGAGCTTCTTAAATTTTGAGAGACATCGATGCTCGTCGTAAGCGTCTCGGTGCACGTGCTACTTGCGCCGACTTGCTTATTCCCAGGTAAACACCGCTGGCAACCTTGGCATTGCTAGGGTGTGATGCCAATAACCCCAATTTACCACTGCGACCCCTTCCATATATGTTTCTGCGCGTCAGTAAACTACCGATGTTACCATGTGCATTTTTTGAACGTTCCCCTTTTAACCCCTACCTCCGAGCGGCAGGTATTCTTGCCGTTCCCTTCCGTTTTTCCTCCCTTTTGTTTCCTTTCTACCCCCAGCAGCGCGAGTTTAATGGTTCTGAA
Source organism: Ladona fulva (assembly GCA_000376725.2). Classification (NCBI taxonomy): domain Eukaryota; kingdom Metazoa; phylum Arthropoda; class Insecta; order Odonata; family Libellulidae; genus Ladona; species Ladona fulva. Next base: position 1,692,133 of record KZ308176.1, read on the forward strand.
AGGACCCTAACCCATTATCCTTCCTTATTCATTCGATCTCAGAGAGGCTTTATCTTTTCTTCTACCTGTTCGCCCACATTGGGGTTTGCCCCGGGCGTCTGGCGCCTGCGACACGTTTTATGACATCCGTGCGGTCTCAGGAAGCTTACCCTACAGGATCATGTACGGACGCATTTCCTTGTTTTGGCTTCCGTGGAATTCTCAAGCAAGGTGAGTGCCGATTCTGAAGTATGGCTTCAAGCTTTCATTGCTGAGGGTTTGTGGTGTATATATGGAGGTCATAGCCATTCATTATGACTAGCGAAGCATCTCAGAATTTTTTTTCTGCTCTGGCGCCGATCCAAGATTGTCACCGTCATCGGGCGAAGGATTTGAAAAGACTTTTTTTGCGCGGATGCAGCGCTGTCGCTAATTTTTTTCTCGGCAATTATCATTGAGTTCTTGGAATGTGGGATTTATTTCTGTGTCTGTTCTGTGTTTCTTTTCCTTTACGATAGTGATAGTGCGACGAAAGGACTATGTTAGTTAGGGCGAAATGATTATGTTAACAGAATAACTGCCGTTGAAATTTACGTTGGGAAACCATTAAATTTGAAATGGCTTATTGATACTGCAAGTTTTCCTCACAATGAGGTGCTAGGCTGTCTGTTTCTCTCATTGCCCTCTAATTGCCCTTCCCCCAGGCATCAGGAAGACTTGCATGCTGAGGTGTTTAATTTTCTAGCATTACCATCACTTGAACTACCATGATAAAGATGATACCATAAATAGGTGATATTATTCCTCTTTACCAATATTGAACATTTTGCAGAATTGCGTCTTAGTTCTGCACCCTCCGAATGGCAAACAGTGAATCTGCGCTATTCTATTGATGCATACGATTTATTGTGATTAGTATTGTTCAATTAGAACGAGAGAGGCGTAGAAAAAAACCTTAACACATTTTTATTTCTCTATCATAACGAAGAGCTTCCACAAAGTTGAGTTCTGTTCAATTTATGCCTTTACTTTTATTAACCCCAAAACATTTTCCTACGCCCATGAATTTGTTTGCTAGTTTCATTTTTTGAAAATAATCATAACCTGAACGCTCAGTTTAGGAGTTTTCTAATTGAACATTTGAGGAATAATCATTCAAGAGATTTATACTCATTATTCGTATCACAGTCATCACATCGGTCTTAAAATATAATGTGGTCAGTCTTAAATAAAATTTTATCTTATTGGTCCAATTGCGCAAAAGCTGAAGATGTAGAGTAATGGTTTATTACTTGAGTATCCGAAATTTGAAACTTATAGCAAGCTTCTTAAATGCAGAAAATCTTATTGGTTTGTTTTGACAGTTAGAAGAAAGGGGCCAAATCGTTTTCCTTCAGCTGTAGATACCATACTTTCAATCGTGTAGTAGATGAGCAAACATAAATTTGTGATAAATATGTAAACCGCTTACGGAATTCACTGATAGTTTTTCTCAGAGATTTCTTTCGGCCGTATGATTTTATTGTCTTTTAGATACCGAACGCTGTGGAGTATTTACCATATATAATAGGATGCCATTATATACTTCACATTAATATTTGAGATTTCGTTACTATCAATTCAGGACATCATTTCAAACGAAAGAATAGAAAAATCGGAAGAAAACATTTTCAGAAATTTTAAAGTTTTATCAGAAATATTAATATATTAATGGTGGTGAATTTCTTTTTGACGATAAGAAATATTTTTGTTCTCACCATCTTTAAACAAAAGTCTAATTTTTTAAAAATCACTCTACTTTCTCTTATATCGTCACCTTTAGTTGTTATTTACAACATTAAAAGTATCTCAATGCCACTCTGCTCCTTAATTAGCTTCTCCTATACCACTACATTCGTGTTCGCAAATGTCCTTTCTTTGCCCATATCATCCTTTATTTTCCCTCGTTTTTACGAATGAATGATGCGGAGAAATCGACTCCCGTGGAATACTTTTACTGATGAAGATTTATACTACTATCTAACATGAGATGTCCGCGTATATTTAATTATCTCCATAGCAACCTTCAAGTTTCCAATTCATAAAGATTTTTAAATCTGTGAGAAGTAGCTGCAGATTTTGCATATCCGCAACTTTTGGAGGTATGTAATTAAGATAAAATATGAATAATTATTTAAATGAATGGAAACAGTCACATTTGTGATTATTATTTTTGATGTCATTTAACACATTAAGGTTGATAACTTCATTTTATCATCATTTTACAAAAATAATCACTAAGTATTTTCGGCGGGTATGTAGAGCACCAAATCTTTTGTAAGTTTTGAAATACCCTATCTATGAACAGTTTTAGAGAGGTTGTTTCGGCAGTTATTTATCTGTTAGATAAGGGAGGTATCCTCCATGGCTCACCGCATCGGAGAGAAAGTACCGTTAGAAAATAGGTTCTGTTCCTAGAACGTTAGACGGTTTCAGAGGGCACGAAGGAATGCTAATGAGAACTCTGCTCGAATAACTCATTCAGTGCATGCGTAAAACGGATTCTGACCTCAGAGATGTAACATCAGCAGGAGTTGTTAACTAATTCATGAGAAGATCATAGAGCGACGTTTTATGTCACGCTTGACATTCTCATAATTAGTTCATGATTTATGGTAGTAAATGTATAGCGGGTACATTTTGTAGAAAAATCTGTGTTTATTATTGAGCGTAAATTGATTTTTCATTGAATTTCATTGAATTTTCATTCGTACACAGAGTTTTAAAAAATAGGACACACATCAGAGGAAGTGTATCATCGCATCATGAGTCACCGGCATTTTTTGATATGAGCATTAGAGTTGGATATCTTACGTCACCTTATAGCAATAAAAGGAAGGAATACATTATCGCAAATATAACTAAGGAAAGTAATAAAACGCGTCATATTGGTTAATATTGTGTAGGAAAAGAAGAAATCATCAAGACACACCAGATAGAACACGAAGAACGTGAGAAACGCGAGAAATATAAGAAAGAGATAAGATATCAGAATCAAGTGAGAGAAATTTCAAAGGCTAGTCACAGGATAAAAATAATTAACTATTGCGACTAAAGTAATAAAACGCGTCATATTGGTTAATATTGTGTAGGAAAAGAAGAAATCATTAAGATACACCAGATAGAACACGAAGAACGTGAGAAAGAGAAGAAAGAGATAAGATATCAGAATCAAGTAAGAGAAATTTCAAAGGCTGGTCACAGGATAAAAATAATTAACTATTGCGACTTTTTGCAGATTTACATCCCGAGTGATATGTTGTTAAAGAAAAAGTTATTACCAACACGCAGAAAATATTCCCACTTTCGAAATTAAAAAATTGATTTAAGTCAGTCATCATCTCCAACTTGGAGAAATTTCCTCTAGACAGAAGTAAATAAAATTCAGTTAAATAACATTTCCTGATCTTTCGATTGAAAAATGATATTATTCTCTTTATATGACTCCATTTGTATACATTTTAGTTTTTTTCATCGGATGGAAGTTCCGGAATTCTAGGTGGCAGCTAAATATCTTTGAAAATTTCTTTTACCAGATCGTTTAGACATTCTTTTGTATTTATTCTCTTACTAGTTTGATATCTTGTCTTATTTTACATCGGATATGTTTTCTCAATTTTTCACGACATTTGCAAGCATTTGGTCCTCTTGAAGCATATAAGTAACGAAGCCTTTTACCTATGAAATCGCATGGAGATCCTTATGACCCAATTTATATATTTTTACGTAGTCATATGCACTATCTCTAAGCAGCCTTTTAGGAAGTGCCCTCTCATATAGTTGCAGAACCATCTTAAACTTTAATGGCCCGCGCAGAAGTTAACTTGGTTAAATATCTTCGGGCTGATAAAGAGTAACTGACGTAGTTAAATTGTATGATCATCAATTTATGCGTTACTTTATATATAACGATATAAATGTAGTATTTTAACGTAATTACGTATTTGCTGTGATAAATTTAGATCAAGGTCTGAATACATTAGATCCAGTCAAAATTTATGACAACCCTTTCCTTAAGTTCTAGAGTTCAATATGTCGTTTTCATAATTTCTTTCCTCTAAAAACGTTGAGACACATACTGATAAACATTTGGCTTATTTTAATTGAGGTAGCATCGAACGAAAATCAAATATCGACTTGTTAACCACCAGAAAAAATGGGAATTTTTTGTAATAGCCCACGTCTGAGTCAGCATTCATATTTAAAAATGAGGGGTCCCATCTTTGAAATACATGAGAGCATCATGTACGTACTTCACGTACCTGTCTACGGCAATCAAAGTCAGCCTCAAAAGCAATGTGGTGTCAAGTAACGCATTCTCCATCGCACTTATTCGTCCTTGCTGATGCATTATGCCTTCACCTTGGTATATAGTACAGACGCGTTGTTGAGGGGAAATAGTGGAACGGTGCCAGCTAAACTTTGATTTATTCATATTTTACTGACCTGAAGTTTAAACATTCTTTTCGCATGTTGATGAATTAAGGATATTCAGATTATTATCAATTCTTGGCATTATTTCCGTGGCACAAAGCCTATTTTTAAGGCATTCTATTCAGCTGTCTCTCATTACTTAAAAAAATTTCGCCCCTTGCAGAAATTTTATTAAGGATTAGATTTTTCTAATAACAGTGACAACTTTTGATAGAGTTATCCTACCTTAAGCGAATGTTTACAAATAGCATTGAAATTCTGAGTTAAAAGGAATTCTCCGTTTACTACTATTCTTTAACCCTACGACACACAGTAAAAATGTCCTTTATAAGTCGGGTCATGCTTTGATTTCTTCCTAGAAAAAGTTGGGTTCTCTTCTGGCGTTTCTTTTTAGAAAAACGAAATTTCGTCATAGGGAACCTTTCTTGCCATGTTTGTCTTTCTTTTGAGAGAAAGATCGCGGGAAATCACGATCAATATATCGTTTATTTAGACCGATAGAATATAATTTAATACTACTTTGCATATCATACTTAACATTTTTGTTTCTATGCATTTCACACGATATATTTCACAGTTACAGTTCTCCGATTTATTGTATCTTACGACATTGTATTTGGCTTTTATTTCCTCGTCTATTTCATGTCGGGAAAAAAATGAAAACCACCCATTTTATTTATGTAAAATTATTTAAATTGAGCAAAAATCGGTTTATTTATTTATTTAAGAATTACCCGTCGCGATTGGGTAGTGGGACCCGGTGGCAACGGTTGAGGGGGTGCAAAAACAATGTACTAACTGTCCGGCATTCACCCAAAGACGGGAGGAAAACCCCTCCAAAAACCTCCCGTAGACAGTACACATTCTATAAAACCATATTTGTTTATACATTATCTGGGTATTATTTTGTGAGTACAAATTTTCAGTTTTATTGGAAGATTGATTTAAATATATCTTTTGTGGTTACTCGCGTAACGATATCCAAATGTGTTCCTAATCTGAAATATTGACTGTACCGTGTGATTTAAAGTCATAAAGTTCTATAATATATAACTTCAATACATAAATATAATATTTTGAATAAAGTTCTCACGACATTATTACGCCTGATAAACTATGTAGAATGTGAAAGATCATAGCGCTTGTACATATTTATTATACGGCATAGACGGCCATTGATCCAATCATAAAACCACAGGAAATTCTGCGCATACTACCCGTTTTTATACTGAAATAAGATATTAGCATAAGGAAAGGCAATGTAAAGCTATCCACAGGGTAACACCAGCATATCCATGGGAATCAGTAGTGCTTTTTGTGAAGGTCCTCCGTTTGACATTGCGGTTTTCCTTTCCTTTCTTTCTGCGTCAGCAAATCAACGTATATTGCAAGCTGGCAGGATCACTTCCTCAATCAATTACCTTTACTATGAGCAAGAAGATATTGCATTCAATTTATTTTGTATGGTTTTCTAAAGATTCTGTGTCTACTCATAATTTGTACTTAGCGTTCTTACCCCACTCTGTGTAACTGTTAATGCAAATTCGTCAAAAGAATATACTGGCACTATTATTTACTCTGGCGAATTACGTACTCAGTACAAGCGTGATCTATTTGTGTCGTTCTTTTGCATTTTCCTTTTGAAGGACATTTATTTTACGCTTTCAACTTTCCTGTTGCTTTCAATTAAAACACCCGAAAACGAGCGAGCCTCTCAACTATTATGATTAAAATGTCTTTTTTACATGCAAGTGTTGTCAATAAAACCCAAGTAATTAAGTAATACACATATTTTTTCCACATCCCGATAAGAAGAAAAGACCATGTTACATTTTGAGATCGTCCGATTTTGAGACCCAACCACCCTTGTTCAAGATATAAATTCGTTGCATGGAAGGCAAATTTAAGGTATTGGCATTCCTCTGGAAATATCGCAATTTTACTAATTCAAAGCAAAATTTGAATTGATTGCTTTGCTACTGCTGTATGAAAATGGCATTTGAAAACCTCGAGACATGGCCATTTTTTCCAATTTAAATTATATTTTGTAAATTACTTGCATTCAAAATGCATTTTTGCACGTGATAGTATTTTGGGAAAATTTTATATTAGAACGGGAAAGATTTATTTTAAATTTCATAGTTTAATGTAATGGCTTTGTTTCCATTAAAATATTTACTTCATTCAAATTTTACAACTGAAGTAATTTTTGTTAACATGGCATAAACATTAGCCAATCTGTCAAATATTCGTTCAAAACCTCAAAGAACCTGCTTCGTATTTTCCACGGATTATACCCAAAAAGACCGGTTTCGACCATAACGGTCGTTTTGAATGAAATCTGTAGAAATTTTAGTTTATATATATTTTAGATGGCGTTCAACAAACTTAGGCCAGAACACCTGGAATGTATCACATACTGCTGTGATTTTTAAAGCGATTACATTTTTCAGTTAATTCCTCAAACTCTTTCATTCCAAATTGTACATTTTCAAATTATATGTAAATGTATTTAACTAACTGACAAAATTTCGTGGAAAATCTACAGTTAACAATGTTTTAAAGTATAATAGATTCCTTTTTTCGTGAAGAGTCGTGACAGATTATCTTAACCGATTCTGCTTACGCTGTTTCTCATTAGAGCTATTCTTAACGTCCTTCCTTTGCCAAGTTCTTCCTTTTCAGACACTTAACTATTCCTTGATTTGTTTCTTAGAAACTATCGATCCACCCTCTTAATTGAGGAAGTCCATTAACATTGCAGGACATTATGTAGATTCAAGGCTTATGACCTCGTGAAAGAAAATGGTCTGCCCTAAGAGTAAATAAAACATAGATTTACTTTCATAACGTGATTAAACAGAACCTCTACTTTGCAGATGATGAGTTCTAATAAATATTAATGGCCATTTCACCGGAATCCATGATTTATGGGCTCAGTCTGAATAATGCACTGTGTGAAGCACGGAGAGAATCAGCATCCGACCTTACGATTTTATAATTATAGTTCCCACAGTATTCCTTTGCGTGATTGTAAGGGAATTTCATTGTTCGGTTAAGATTTAACTGGCTGGATTACTTGAAAGTCGTCTATTATAGTAAAACTAAACATTTTTCTAAACGTCTAAAACTTACTAATCTTTAAATAGAGAAACATATTGTAACCTAATTGAAAATATCTTACGTGACGATCTTAGCGTTGCATGAAAGTGACGTAAGAGAGACTTGAGCGGAATGCAAAGGGTAACTAAGATCTTCACGTTTTCCTCCAGCGTTGTTTGTTTACTTTATGTCATCTCGAGACTTGCATTGTGTTTGTGACACATTATTCTTCAGAAGTGATTCTTAGTAGTAATTTATCCTTCAAAAGGTGTATTCATGTTGCTACTACAGCCGGGAATCCAATTCAATGTCTAATAAGATTTTTATGATCGTACATCAATTGAATGCCAAGGAAGTAAAGGAGATTTAGCTGTCACATGGAATCTCATCCTTACGATTATTTTAATGTACTCCTATTTGAATAAGGTATCTCGAAGAATAGCTCCGCTAAGGGAAACTTCGTTATCTAGAAAATCGTCAATAAAGATGTGAATAAGCTTATCTAATTAAGCTTATTATTCCTATCCTTCCTATTTCGGAAAATTGGCACTTCGATTTGTAATAAACAAAGTCATGATTCGAATGAGATAGACACTAAAGGTCTTTTCTTTCATCTAACTAATCGTCAAATTTTGCAACGTTATTTATTTGAGAGTGATAGCTTGAGAATTATTAGAAGTCAAGTTGATATTAAAAACCTAAGAGGTCCTTCGGGAAAAGTTGATTGATTTGTATTGCATGTTTAAATAGAGATATTTTTAATGCAGGAATTCTGAATTTCTTATGGAATTCTTTGGAGAAGTTTTGGGGAGATGCCAGCTAATTTGACGCCACTTGGCAAAGAAAATTTTGGCGCCCTTAAATTATCTTCCTATATATTTCTCAATGAGGCACATATAGAACACACGTGACTATATGCTAAAATGTTTATCACTCCGAAAGTGTACGAAATGATAAGTAACAGAATCGTTATTATAAATAATTATTATATGATTATAATTAATTATATAATTTGTTCTCCAACCTAACACCGAAAGACGACTTGCAGGGTATCAAAGTAGGTCTAGATTATTGTTATTTATGGGAATTAATGTATTTGTATTCATGAATGTTCCTCCTAATATCTGTAATGAAAGATTTTTATTATATGTTTAATGCTAGTATAAAGTAAAATCAATGTTTCGAATTGTGAACCGGTAAAATATTCAGTTAATTATTCTAAATCCATGCTAGACATATGTTTATATTTTATAAATATTATTGCGTAATTAGCGACCAAAATTTGGAGCCCCTTGGTTCGCTTAAGATCAAAACCAGGTTCAATGACACATTTGATGGATGGCTTGCTGGGTACTTACGTCATCTAATTCTATTGTCAACTCACTTTTGGTGAGATTGATTGCTGCGATGCTTAAAATTCCCATCCAAATACATCGAATTTACCCTCAGAAAAATCGATAGACTCTAGAATTACTAGAACCTTACATTAAATAAAAAAATAGTGACATGACTGGGACTCGAACCCATGCCTCCCACTTTTCAGTTAACAGTGTTGAAGAGACATGGCACAGTAGTTCTTTGGTTAGAATACCTGCCCGGAAAGCGGGAGAGATGGGTTCGAGTCCCAGTCATGTCGCTATTTTTTACACCTGTTATTCCTTGGGTTTTAGCCGCACGGCTCTTCCGTGCTGTTATTCACCTTTCCCAAATCCTTGAGGTACTTCGTTAAACTTTTTTTAGTTTACGCTTGGCATGGTTTCTTAGATGGATTTCATTGTTATATTCTTTTTAGATCGATTTTTAATTTAAACTGCACTGTGTTCAGGGCCATTGCTGAGGCTGGAACTATGATGGCAGATTATGCTAAATTCGATAAGAGTAAAACATTGCTTTACCTGAGCAAAGCAACCGTGAGGATTTGAGAAATACTTCATCTTTTAAATTTTTATGTGACACCCAGCAACAGCAGCTCCTCTTACTGAGTCGTGCACGCAATTCATATCCTCGGATTCGCTCATTTGCTCGTTTTAACACACAAGTGCTTGTTGCTACGGCAATCTTGACGTTCACTGGCTCTCCGCTCTTGTATTTTGAGAGGGTTTCCTCCTCAAGCCACGCCTTCCCGACCTGTTCCTGCCTCGCCTTCTGCTTACTTCCTTTCCAGATTCACAGGATCCTACCTTTCCTCGGCCAATCTGGTTTCCTCTTATGCAACGACGCTCGTTACCGCTCTTTTATTTTGTGGTCTTTAAAACGCACGGCCTTGGAGAGGTTGTAAAAGGCAAGAGATGGGACTTAGCTAGTTATTTTATCCTTCCTCCTAGTAACACTCCATCAACTTGCAGCTTCAATGTTCGCAATCGAAGATGCGGTCAATTCGCGGTAGGAGGTGTGATGCGGTCGACTTCTTATGCCGGAATGTTTCGTCTCTCAGGATGTGGGATGTTTCGTCTTTGGTTAAGAGACAATTTTAGACTAAGAAGAGTCTACGGTGGGGAAATGATGAATCGACGCATCCGGAAGATTTAAATACATTCTAATGAATTTCCGCATGGAGAATTTATTAAGTTTTATTGAATATGTTAAGCTTAAATTATAGAAAAACATACTTAGAGGTTAAAACTTATATATAAGCTAAAACTGGGTAAAAACCCACTCACTATAGGTCAACAAATCATCTTTCAAAGTAAATAGTGTCCCTAAATCAGCAAATACTTCATTTAGTAGACATTCTTTCCGTATAGATATTAATGTCTATTGAGACAAGAAACTTCAAATAGCATTGCTACAGATCCACAACTATATTTGAAAACTAAAATACCTATTGATCTCGGCCAATTATACCCAACACAACGTTAAGTCCTTAACTTCGTGATTACCAAATCTGGCTGAAACTAGTATTGATTCTTGTAGTTACTTTAATGTTTCTATGGATTTATAATAGAAAATTATATTTTAATATGTTGTAAAAATAAAGATCTCAGAAGGTTGATGAAAATAGTTGCTTTGCTGAGACCAAAGTCAGCCTTCCTCAATTGAGCTACTAAACATTCAGCTCCCACATCTTTAAATAACAGTAAATTAAATTAAACGTTTAATTGAATTTGCGCTTTAAACTGTGCCGCACTGTCCTAATGTATTGTTTTTTAACGGAATCAGAAACCGTCTGAAATGAGAGGAACCGCAGATTCAGAGGAACTGAACTAAGTCTGTACCCACAAAAGCTATTCTGATAGGAGATAAAGTTATCCCTTGGTAGTTGGCACTCGATGATATTATCATCCTTGATTAATTGGTCCTGTTCTTATGTAAACTTTTGAAATTGTAATCAGACGCATTGAACGACTGAGCCGCAGCAATATCAAGTAAATCTACCTAGAAATTAGCATATAATTTCCCGCCGAGATATTTCCCCTTGCGCATGTCTCAGAAGGTCGTAGATTCAATTTGTACACTCATCACATAATATTCATTCCTTAAAGACGTAGGTAAAAATAATTTCCACTGATTATCTACTCAATGAACGGTCAATGAACAAGAGTTTGATGTCGGTAAACGATAACTCATTATATAAGGGTATTTCAACTATACGGTCCAATACGGTTACTTGCGACATTTCAAGAAGTAGAAGCAAAATGCTTCATCATCACTGACAACGAGTTAATCGCGCATTAATTAGGACTATTTTGTTGTAACTGTAGGATTATTTTGTTTCTCTAACGGAATCCTTTTATTTATTTATCGATATTTGCCGCAGCTTGACTGGCGCCAGTTTGCACCAACCAATGGCTATTAACACTTCAATACAATATACTCTATAATCTTTTACACTGAAGTGAAAACCATTATTTCGCATTTCCCACTAGTTTTAAACTAGTGGACTAGACTAGCTAGACTAATAACGGAAAATACGAAGTACTGATTTTCACTTCATTATGTCTTTCCACGAAGTTTGGCCAAAAATCATCGATTATATTTTACACTTAAATATGTCTTATACCTTTGTACATTTTAGCATAACGTCTTCTATTTTTCAAAATATAAAATACATACCATACATCTATATTCAATAATTCGTTTTAACTAGAGCAACAATCTCAAGGTATGAAACCTATTACATATACCTTTACAGGCAATATCGTCACAATTATTAGATAGTTATCAGTTAACATTATGATGACTTGATTATGTATCATTTTATGAACTTGTGATAAATATGAGCAAGAGCCACAAAAATCCAAAAACCATCAAAAACTGTGAGAAACCCGATGCGCATTTCTCTCCCCCATGAGAGCGTCATCAGGAGCGTAAGGTGAAATGCTTTAATGGGGAGCGAAATGCGCATCGGGTTTCTCACTGTTTTTGATGGTTTTTGGATTTTTGCGACTCTTACTGACGAATTGCCATCAGCGGTACATCTCACTTCACTTGAGATAAATATACTTATAAATTTACACAATTTACTTTAATATTTTACATTTAACCATAGCGTCTTTTTATAAAAACTCCTTTTTATTCTCTTGTATTTATTTATCAGTTATTTAACATATGTAAGTTTTATTTAACGAAGGATAGGGTTATTATAGAATTTTCAAACTTTTACCAAATAAGTGTACTGATTTTTCTCCGTCATGACGATGTGCTATGGTCAGTATCATATTAATCTGTAGACATGCATATTTTCAAATTTTGTTTTTCTCTCATTGTTATTATTTGGGTTATCCGGAAATATGTATCTATAAATTAATATTTCTTTTAAATATGTATCCAAATTTATCGTGGTAATACTTGGTTTTATTTTACTTTAACATCTACATCTACATAAATACCCTGCAAGCCGCCTTACGGCGTGTGGCAGGGGGTGAAAGCACCGGGCGTTCGGACTATTTTTTTAGCCTATTATTATCATGTATAGTTCGCGGAAAGAATGAATTCTTAAATCGACTCGTCCTAGCATCTATTTCTCTTATTTTGCGCTCATTGTCGGATCGTCCAAGGTAGCAGGGGGGTCTCATAATATCTACTATATCTTCCGCAAATGTACTTTCCCTAAATTTATCAAGCAATCGCAATCTAGCTTCTAGTCTCCTATCTTTTAAGGATTCCCAACCTGCATCTGACAGCATTTTGGTAACGCTTGCTTTTTTATTGTAGCACTTCTTAACAAAACGTATCGCTTTCCGTTGCACTGTTCACGGATGCATGTATCGTCTGCCGGATCCCATATACTTGATGCATATTCAAGACGAGGCCTAACCAACGCAAAATAACATCGTTCTCTAGCTTTTTCGTCACATTTACCGACAATACGCCTAATGAAACCGAGTTTTCTAGTTGCTTTAGCACAAATGTTTACTTTAATTTAAGGAATTAACTTTAATATAAGGAATTTCATAGCATTTATCTACGCAAGATCTTGCTCTTACTCTTTCTGTTGTCATTGAATCTAACAAAAATATCAACCTTATGCTTCCAATGGCAATTAAATGGAAAATGTTCCGAAAGCAGTTGCGATTGAATCTATTTCACGTTTGATTGACGTTGCGAAGTTATGATATCGTAATATACAGTTATAATCATTCCATTATTCAATAATAATAATATCCAATATTAATATTTCCTATCTGCCTGTGATCATTTTGCAAACCCAAAATGTCCGATACAGCTTCACATAATTCACATCGACCGAGAAATTTTTACTTTCGTTTAAGCGAATGGAAAGCTCGAAGATCGTTTTTAAAAAATGATTTTTAGCGGATTTAACGGAGGCATACCCTGATCTAGCCTATCACATTTTTTACGCAGTCTGGCCGTAGATTTAAATGTTCGGATTTTTAATTTTATCAATAGTGGAATTCAATTTTCCTTCGTCCAATGATAGGTTTATTTTATATTTTAAATGAGTTGTAAATAACAGAGAAGCAATTGGTTAGCATCATAATGCAGTAATTGCCCTGACTTATGTATTTGATATATATTTCATATGAAATTTGGAGGGTATAGTAGCGCATAAATCGATATGTCATGCTACAAATTAGAAAGTACGATAATATGATAGAACGAATCTATCGAAACGACGGTTTTTCTTTATTTTACAAAATGTTCCATAAAATTTATTCAGTTTCATTTTACGTAACTCCTGATTTATGCTAAAATATGGTAGTTTTTTTAAGGTGGAACACATCTCCCATTTGGGGTTTTCCAGGGGTAAAAGAGGTAGCTTTCTCCATACAACATTCTTTAAAAATAGGAGGGAAATTTTTCTAGAATATGGTACTGTTAATTTAGGACATCAGTCCGCGTTTTGTTTAATAAATTTAAATTTAAACAAACGACAAGGTAAATAATCTCCTAAATGTTTGCCTTAAGATCTATTCTTGAAGAACTGATAAAATCTGGTTTCTGAGAAGCGAATAAGTATTTAAATAGGAATTATAAATTCTAGGGATGAAATGACCTCTTCCCGTCCTTCTAGGTAGGACGAAACTCCCTCCCTCCTAGTGTTAGTTAATATCATGAAATTTATCCAAATCGATGACATACAAAAACACAAACTTTATAGTTATGATACCTCAAATTTTTAATTGTTTTGCTCATTATATGAGATTTCTTATCGCAACCTTCTCTAAAATCTTTCAAACATGATAGGTTATAAGGTACGGTTACCAGATGAACTTTCTCTCGCAAAAAATAGCCACAGGATATGAAATGGAGAGGACTACATTTCCGGAAATTAAAATCCGGATGTTCAGCCTCAAAGCGGATGTGGCAAGTCCAGATCCGGGTTCGTATCTTGCCCACTTGCCCGGATATTTTCATCCTCACTTAATTAATCTGTAAAGCAATTAAAAACTGAAGGCTTCGTTTGGCACTGCCAAATTAATATTGGAAGAATTCTTGAAGATGAGGTCAAATAATTTATGCTCAGAAATTCCAACTCACGCTTTATTCCCTTTATGTCTAGCAATGACGTACGTAGTAAATGACATAAAAGGGGTCTCGTAAGTGATTTTTGAATGTTAAGAATTTTATAAGGAAAAAACGAGAATTGGGTGATTATCAACTGACTACTCAGCGCGGAAAATTTTACGACGTTAATGAATTCCATTAATGTATGTATTATGATTAATTTAAAAAATTGAAAGAAAAGTTTCAATTCGACTGAAAGACACATTTTAGTACTGTCTTTTGTATTGGCGCCCTTGCTTAAGAATATCTGCCTCACGATGCGGAAGTCTTACAGCTGTAATAGCTTTATCCGGGGATATTTTTAATGCCCACATTCAAACTTTTATGAAAGTTTAAATATTTCTAAGTAAACTGCTCTTTGATGATTGTTGGAAAGACTAAAGAGGTCGAAGACTTTAATAAATCTCAACTTCGGAAGATCAGCCTTCAAGTAATATTGAAACGCTCATAATTTACCTTTTATTTAACAAAACTAAAGTAGTGGTAAATTTCAAAAGATTTGATACACAGTAAGTACTTCGCTATTGGTTAAATTAACTGCCCCATATCATTAATATCCCAATTGTTGTACTTAATAAAGGAAATTTATCTACTGCTTGGTGGGAATAGCCTTGATCATCATTATTATTTTTATTGTTTACTTCTTTTCAGTTTAAATATACGTAGCCATAAATAGTGTATTCAAACCAATGGGTGTGAGTTATTTTCATCAAAGTTGAGTAAATCTCTAGGATATACATTATTATATTTTCTTTAACATCAACTTTTTCTTCATATTATATTAATTTAAAATTGAAGCGTATATTTCGGTTTAATTTTGTTTCTTTTCTAATGTTTGCAAATGTCTAGCATCCTCGGTAGAATACTATTTTCTCCTTAAGATAAAGCGGTATATTAAAAAAATCGCAGTGTATCGTTATATGACATGTTATATAAATTACGGATGGACATGCTGTATTATTTCACCTCATTGCAGATATTCAATTACACGATTCTATGAAATATTGATTTACAGGAATTGTCTCTTGTCGCTAAGACAAATATCCGAGATGTGAGTGATATCTAAGCGTGAATGCTGCCGTTTGTCGAGAATGTTTAGAGAATCTTGAAGTCACATGAAGGTCAAGGTGGTGATGAAACACTCCCAATGTTTCATGGCATCTATTTCCTCGCTAATGTCACATTTTGCAACGTCTAAGGGCTAGATTATCCTTTTTTCATCCGCCGTCCTCTGAAAGGTAAGTGGATGGCAAATGCGTACCTACTACAGATTGCCTTGTGAATTTTCAAAGTGTTTTTTTAATAGAATTCTACTACCTCTCGAAGGCATTAGTAAACAGCAAACGAATTCGTTTCATTGCATTTTTTGCGCCTGTTTTCAGCGATCCTCATTCCTCGCTATCTCGTACCTTTCTGTTATGGCATTCCAACTGTTTTCGACTTCTTTCTTTTGTAGTTTTTGTTTACTGAATCGTGTTTCCTCCATTTCACCGTAATTACTGTATTGTCCTCCTCTATCTGCTCCTTGGTTCATTACTACACCCCCATATTTTCTCAAGGACGATGGACAAGTTCTTTTACCAAAGAATGCCTCTTTGCATTCAAGCGATATTTGCTCTCCAATGTCCTCCTTTTGAAGCACTTGGCGCTATTCTTGGACCAGCATCATTCTACCAAGAAATGGGAGGTGTGTTTATTTTTAGGTCTCAAAGAAATTTGTCGCCCATCGAAGAGGTTCGGACCCTTCTTTTCTCATAAAAATTATTCTGTTCGAAGAAAAAATGAAATTTCTTGAATTTTCATGCAGTTGCTATATTTTTTGGCATGGAAACGTTTGCTTATATATTTCTGGTACTTCTTCATGCCCATGGAATTTCAAATGAAAATTCACATGTTGCGATCGCTAATTAAGGGAGAGAGTTAAAGTTGGATAGGTATGTACCTCATTCCCGTTGGAATATTAAGTTTTGCTTCATTCATTCACCCAGTGCCGCGGCTCTGCATCTACCATTCATTTTTCAATTAGAAGACATTCTGAATATTCAATGATAAAATATAGTTAACATTGCGCGTCTATAATTTTATTCTTTATATTTTTATTATTCGATTCTTGAATAAATATTCTTTATCCGAAATAAGCCCCTATCTACTGCCACTTTTTCCACAACTCATTCTAAAACAAAGATATATCGATATCTAAAGGTAAACTTAAGTAACTAGCTTGTCTAACTATGTTGGCGGGGGATATGTTTTCTTTATCAGTAAGATACTACCATAGAAAGTTCATTCACCAATGAATCTAATAAATGTATTCTAAGGAAACCCATCATTTTCTATCTGTGGCTATCAAACTTGTCGTATTTGCAAACCAAAGCCATTTGACTTGAGTAGCCTGTACCTTGTTGAATATTACTCCCTTTACGAGTATGACTGAAGAGTAGTTTATGTTAACCACCGTGTCTTATGGGTGTTTAAGGATCAACAAAGTAAATATTTACCGAATAAAAAGCAAGCGCTTCTGGAAAAAAACATTTTGAGACGTATGTATAATGTTACATTCTTTGATGTATGAATTCTGATAATTTCCTTTCGTTCCGAGAAGAGATATTATTTCCCCCTGCCACACGCCGAAAAGCGGCTTGCAGAGTACTTACATAGAAATTACCTTCAGATAATGGATTCTGCGGAAATATCAAAGACTACGCAATAGAAATAATAAAGGTATTAAGTTACCAAGCTCATGACTTACTAGAAGCTCATTCATAACTGATAATTAGTTACGTAGTCATGCCCCATACCAATTCCCCACTTTGTCATGTCCGTTGATTCACACAAGTCACACGGCACAACAACAATTTACGGTCCACCTTATTGACCTATTGTTCGTATATCGTAAAGCCTGGACTGCATCATTAATTTTTTGTGAGAGTACATTTTGTATTGTGCATATTACTACAAGGCAAGGGAAGCCTACCTTTAATACTTCCAATAGTTATGAGTATCTAGTCGCACTTCCAACCTACCATTACTGAGAAAGGAAATATAATCAAAGGAGTTGGTGGAAATGTTCTGGAAAAGCATACATTCTATCTCTCTCAAGGAAATAAAAGTAATACCATACAGTAATGGTGTGTTATCGTATTTTCTTAAAGCAAAATAAGAACATAGTGTCATATTTTCTTCATGCAAAATTTCGTGTAACAGTTATTTGTCGAAAAGGCTACGTCAATTCCTTCATTTTTCCAATTTAACAGTGGCGACTGAATATTTTTTTGCCACCTATGGTGGTATCTCAAATGATACACATTGCGAACTACTGCAACATACAAGTAGCTGTACTACCAAATATTAATTTCTGTGGCTTTCCGAAATACTTCATAATTCTGGAACTCACAGAGATAGTCTCTAAATCTCGGGATGGACAACTTATTATTGGTGGTGGGCTGACGATGCGAGTGATATATATTTTCCCGGCCAAAGATTGTGTTAATCTATATTACCTTTATAGTAACTAAAAGAAAGAAAATATAAAGTAATTGGATTGTTTTGAGCCCTTTAAAACAACTTAAGACAGTTGAATTAGAAAACGATTCGATAGAGCATTTTAAAGGAAATTTACGGAACTGTTTCTCACAATCAGTAGTTGTTTTCAGTATTTGATTCCTCTTTCCCAGTTAAAGTAATCTTCGTGGTATACGCGATTTACTCTCAAGTTATCTTTTCAACTCGTCGTCCTCCCTCCCTTCCTTTGCATAATTTCTGCCCCGCCTCTCGAGGCTAAATTGTTGTCTCTGTAATTGTCGGTGCATACCTGTAGATACCGCTAAAGGCGGAGGCTCAGGCTTCTTTTTTTCTCTCCACCTACAAGCTTCAATTCAGATTTTTAAAGTAAAATTTCTGCCTTTCCCGTTTCACTTCATTGGCAAAACGCCCTTTGACGCAGGTTACAGGTCTGTTTCTTCGAAATAAAGCTCACTCAAAAACAGGTTTTCCATATTTAATAGAATCTGTCAGATTCTTTCACGTATTTGTCGTACAGTGGCAGTATTTTGGGGATTGGAAGCCCACTAATATTACAACCTCAGCATCATTTACAGTTTCTGATTGAAATTTTTGTACAAATCAATATCAATAAACGAACTTCCCGTTATTAATAAGGACGCAGCATTTCCGAGATTTTAAAGGATGTTTTGAAACACATTCTACAATATTGGGCATATTGATGCATTCGGGTGCCATTAATAGCTGATCAAAAATTAAATGAGCCGAAATTAAGTCCATGGAATGAAGCGTGATAATTACGAAAATTATTAAAGGTTTCAAATTGCAGTTTCCTCAAATAAGACTTTACCTAAACTAAATATTCACCTGGATGTTCGCCCATATTTACCACTCATTTATGCTGATGACTTCTCAGTTTTATTTGTGAGTTGTAATTATCATTAATCTTTCCATCTGAATTGGTCGTTTCTTAGTGATATGTTTACGTCAAATCTTAGTGGAAAAGTACCGTTTTGTTATTTCCATGTGATAAGCTCTCTGATTTGATATGGTAAATGAAACAGTCATTTTCACGTGATAGCTTTGTCCTATAAGGAGGTCAACCAGCTGTGACATTAAAAATTTAGAGAGCTTTGGTAAATCTACATGGAAGAAACATAGCTTACTTTATGAGAAGAAAGGGTATTTCGCGTGGCGACCATATTGATTTCTCGGAGCGTGAGAACCGGATGTCATCTCATTGCGCCGTTGCAACGGGTTTTGGTGGATTTGGCCGGTCTTAGGAGAGATATATCGGTGGGGGAGGGAGATCGTGAGAGCCTATACAGGATTATTCCCGAGGATGGATATTGGCCAAGAAAAGGGTGCTCCCCACATCCAAGGCATTCCAGATTCGGGGGAATATTTACATGCAGCTCTAGAGTGAATGGCCGATTTCTTCTCCTTCCAGAAAAAAACTGAAGTCCCACAAACCGAAGGTTTAACTTCTTGAAACAGACTACTTAATAATTGGAATTCTTTTAAATTGTTTGCTTTTTGGGCGGAAAGGAAATCACAGTGTGATTATGAATTGAGCTCTTGGGAAATGAGCGTCAAAAAGAATGTAAACGGCAAATCTGTAATTTTTAAATTAAAATACCAAGAACTGAATCCCTTCTAATTATTCGTAATGGTACAATGCATGGGCGCGCTGATAGGTTCACAAAAATTGCAGTATGTAGTAGCCCTCGGAACAAATGGATAAAATTCAACATCATAGGAGTTTACAGTGGAGATCTTACCAATGAGAATATTATCATAAAATAATCATACTATNCACCCGAAAAAATGTTACGGAGGCAAAAATTATTAACAGATACCAAGTAATCATAATGATTATAGTAAATATAATGATTTGCTCAGTAGGATTATCGCACTTGCAGAATGCGTGTACACCTGTGGCTGTAAATTGTTTGCTATGTGAATAGGTTTAAAACACTACTTATGCCTAGATCCGTCATGAACTGATTTACCTTACGAACTGCGTCATCACTTATTTTCATACCATAAATGTGTATATTTCTCGGAAAAAAATTGGAAACGCATTTATTAAGATTCAAGGGCATTCTTGTGTTGCTCAATTGATGGCTGCCGTTTTATGCTTTTTCTTCACTCAAGTATCGATGCCAAGTTCAATACAAATAAACAAATCTCCAGGTGGTGACAGTACTGTGTACCGTATCCAAATTAAGGAATTTCACCATGAAACGAGAATCTTTTGGAAATCATTTTGACTATGTGCTTAACCTCAACTACAGTTTCAGGATTTAACGCGTCAGAAAAATGTAGATTTTAAGTTGGAGATAGGTACACATTACATACATACATATATATATATATATAGATAGAGTTACATTACTGATTGTTGGAATAGTAAACTCTAAAGATTAAGAGCTAGAAAATAGTAGTAGACATTTTAAGATTTGAGTCTGTAGTTTATGAGGATCTTCATATCTTTCAAATAATTTTTAAGCAAAAGTCATTTAGCTACAGTTATAAGAGAGTTTAGTAACTATAAATTTCTCTTATGTGAGCATGAAATTACTCATTAAATATCGCTAAAACGGTATTGTGTTCCTAATCTTACTGATATTCAAGTCTGATTATGTAGATTGTAGATGTAGTACTTTACTTTAATTGTACAATACTTTAATTTCATGGTTGAATTTTAAGGATGACTATGGTGCCATTTTATTTCCATCGTCTACAGCATACCAAAGATTTCCTCTACAAAATACTGCCGTGGACGTAAAAGCAGCTCTACTACGATGAGTATCCTTCTCGAATTCCCTCTTCATAGGGAGAGAGGTACTTGCGCAATCTTTTGTAACGGAGATTTCAACGGGCGTCGTTTTTTTATCTTATATTTTCTCGAGAAAGTTCTAGAAGGTTCGGTCCTCCCCTGGAGGATCAGTTGACGCTATCAAATGAGATAATCCGTTCACTACTCTTGAAGAGGTTGACCTGCTTGCATTTAACCTTAATTCAAGGGGAATTAAATTAATAACAGAGAGGCACTGTTCTCTTTTCGAACATCTTTTATATTTGGTAGTGGTAAACATCAGCAATAACCTTAAACCCGAATAGGAAAGATTCGTAGGAAAAATATCTCAAGTTGAATCGATATCCTGATTCTTATGCAACCTATTCAGGTATTTTTCTAAAACGTGTCAAGGTTTCCTCTTTTTCGAATTATACCTTTGGTAAGTTATCGTGTACTTAAACCACACGGAGTCATATTTCTCGATATAATATATAATGAAGCTGAATTTTTGAATGGTCAAACTTTTATCACCATAAACCATGTGTAAGTATATTTCTATGTGCAACAACAAATGGAGAACATACTAATATCATGAAATGGATGGACTCAGTTATGACTTCCATTATAAAATAAATTACTTGAATACCAATTCATACCGTTGATACCATAGCCAGTCTTGGCTAATTTCAACAATTTTTGTTTGAAAACAATTGACATTGGTAGATTTAGTCAAGATAAGTTGGGACCCAGGTCTCCCACTTTCCGGGCAGATATTCTAGCCACTGAACCGTGTCTTTTCCTCACTGTCAAGGGAATGCTATTAGTTTCGTCGTTATTGTATCTTGCTGTGTTATCATTTCCAATTTCTTACGATCTTATACTCTTATTACCTACAACGCAACAAATTTCTCCTTCGTAAAGTCATCACCATCTTCAGCTAAATATTTAACGCATGTGATTTGTATAATTCAAACCGCTGTTTAATCTCATGAGAAACAGGCTTTTAGTTAACAACTACCTTGAAGAAGCATCTCCGATACAAGTCATAAGAAGTGTAAGTTAATAAAAAAATCAAAGACATTCTATGACCAGAGTAATCGGAGCCAAGACAGATTCTGTAGATTTTTTTTACAGAGTCGGCTAATTTCGATAAAAAGATTACCAACTGCAAGGATACTAATTTACACGAATCCATCGGCAAAACTATTCAAATACTAAATTGTCTTGTTTATTCCTAAAACCGACTCTCCGATTGTATAGTAGAGAAAATTTGAAATTTTACATAGCTATCCTAGTTTACCAACCAAGATCGTTTGGAATCCCAAATCATCATTTACTCGCATTGAATTTTTTTTTAGTATTTCTCGGGGTTGAATTTTTATTTAATGAATAAATTGAATCAGATGAACCAATGTACTCCAATACCACCAGGAAAGATATTCGAGGTAATGAGTACTTGACAGATAAGAGACAGTAAATATGCCTTTTCATATATAACTAGGAAACAGTGTCATGCTTCCGTTGTGGTCATCGTTATTACTTCCTTCCCCAAACGACATCCGGCATTGCGACGAACGGAACACATCGCATTCGTGTGTCAGAAGAATTCTGTAATCATTTTCAGTATTTGGAGGAAGAATTCTGCAAACTCCACCGATTGTCTCTCCAGTTATAAATTACTCATGCATAATTTCGGTAACGCATTTTTAACTAATCAAAGTTCCTTAAAACTATAGTTGGCGTCAAAGTAAATACATCCTAAAATTTCTTAATATTGTATACCTTAAAATATATCGACAACGCGAAAAAATGAATTGAATTGAAGTTTGATTTATTTGAACAAGCTACCAATAGCAAAATATAAATCGACATCTGGAAAACGAAAGAATTATTTTGCACAACTAAATTTAAAGTAGTTTATTTAACCTTTTTGGTTCCATTAGAATATCATCGATTTCTTACTATTAAATGAAAATAATAATTCAAGGAAGCCTTTACTGCTATTCCATGTAATACATTTTTAGGCATTTAAATGAAAATAGTTGAATGAAATTAACAACTACGTAATGAACATAACTTGGCTCGATGATAAGGAAACAGAACTTCCTATGTTCCACAATAGAAATTTATTATTCTGACCGACCGACCATCATCACCTGAGAATGGCCATCTATGCCCGAAACAGGTCGGGATAATAAGATTCTACTGAAGATTCTACCTAAGAAGTATAGTTTCTTTACCATATTGGTATGTCGTTTCTCGAAGTTCAGCCGTTTTATATTAATTAATTTAATAACTTTGCTCTTTTGTCACTTTTTAATTCAAGGTGATCTTTAACTTTGGACTTGTATGCACTTCGTTGTTACACAATTTTCATCTTATTTATGATTTTAAAGTTGTCGCACACCTTGTTACCCTTTGTTTATTCCTTGAATTTTCGTTACGTGGCTGAATTGTTTTTTTTATTTTCATTTAGTTTTTTGTAGGTTAGATTTGGATGGTTGTTTGTATGTAATCGGTTCGAGGAATGGGCAGAATTTAGGAAGTTATTTGGAGTGTGCAGTGCATGTAAAGGGGTAAGATGTAGAAAGGGATATAAACTTCTTGTTGTTTTCGTAATCACCGTAAGAAAAGTCAAGTAATCTTCTTCTAATTCTACGCATCTGGAAATTATTAATTGTCCTTAATATTTTACCGAATATATTTTGCACAAGTAATCTCTTTCAGATATATTTTGTGTTAAAAACTGTATCAAACCTCGCAATATCCTTTTCTAAACCTTTGTTTGGCTCCTTTCGATCAGTTGCTCAATTGTTTCCATTCGATTGCCTTTTGGATTTTTGTATATCAGGTCTAAGTAGTTGTTCGTATATCATCGGTTGGAGGAATGGGAAGAATTTAAGAGGTTTGTAGGAGTGGGATACGGGTTTGAATGGATGAGGGATTGAAAAACTTCTTGAAATTTAATTGTTCCAACACCAAGCGTGTGCAAAACTAAGGCTGAAGGAGGATGTATCTAATCCCACTTTGCATAAGCCGTGTCTCCTTAATTTATACTTTTGTAGTCGCTGAATTCATTCATACGTGATCTTGATGAGGTTTCAGTCCTTTTTTGAGCAACTCGACGCGTCATTTCCGCTAGATTCGCTGTTCTCATTTAGTGGTCACGTCAAATAGGAAGTTCCTGTCCATTTCTTTAGTAATATTTTAAATTTTCTTAGAACTTTTCGGCATATATTTAAACACTTCCTTAACAATTTTGAGGTTATTGACTTCACTAATTGCAGTTTTTTGCAAAGTCACCAAAAAAGTCAATTACAGCATCATCTAATCAAAATTATATGCATTTACATTTATTTTCTGTTCTATAGCCTCGACGAAAATATTTAAGGTCTGTTATACTGCCATCCAATGTCTGTTATGCTGTCTCCCGAATGCGCCGTTGACTTCGTGTATTCATAGTAAATTTACATAAATACCCCGCAAGCCACCATGTGGGGCTATGAAAACACCAAACGTCCTAATTAGCTTTTGATCTGTATTTATTTATTTACGTAATTTAAGTAACAGCATATTTTAAGTGGGAAAGTTCCTACTTTATTTAATATAGAATTTTACATTCTCAAGAGATCTCCAAAGTGTTCCTCCTTATGAACGTAAATACATCAAACCCTGCTGCTCCTTATAGAAATATTTTCCGGTTAAGGGTTTTAAAGGCGTCGTTACGCTGCACGCCTATTGTTTATTATTTTAAAAGTAAACACATAGACAGCACAAGGCCTTTACGATGGATTACAAATAATAATAATCTGTAGCTACAAAAACACAACTTCAACCGAAACAACTTCACAATAGAAAAACAGTTAAAAACACAACTTCAACAACAGATTAAATAAGGAAATATCTAAACAAAAAATAAGTGGATAAAAACGAGTATGTATTCGTATCTGATTACATGTTTTATGTATGGACCTAAGCTTAAATTAATAAGAATCCTATTTTATTGTTTATTTTCAGTTGTTCACGGTGGGTGGAAGACCGCAGATAGGAGAATATATGCCAGTTTCACGTCCCCTCATCCCATTTAGCAGGTCAGATACAAGAGACACCATCATCATGAACGATAGACCATCGTCTCAGGTGGAACACAGACCTCCGTCTCAGATGGAACAAAGACCGCGCCAAGGCATAGTCTATAGTGACGAGCCATACCACTCCAGGGTACGTTCTGACCAAATACAGCAAAGCACAGTGACGAATCACGATAGACGCATCGTGCTTGATCCGACGAGGGCAAAGGACAGGAAAAACACTGATGAACAACCTGTGTGGCTACCCAAATCCGAAACCCATTCGACAGAAAGAAGAGATGGATCGACTCGTCCGCAAATCAATCCTTCTCATGTGCATGATAAAAGGGGCAATACACGACCAGAAAATCGTGGCCCATCAAATAGAGGTCAGCAGAGTAATGCCAATAGCCCGGTGAATAGAATGGGAACAATCGAAGTTCCCATCGAAGACTATTCCATTTCAAGAAACGAGAGTATCGGTGATGCCAGAAGAGTTTTGCCTCAGAACGTGTTCCACAAGAAGAATTCTGGGGATATAGTTTTCCCTGGACCGACTAGAGATCCTTCTTTACCCTCCCGGATTAATTCGCAGGGATCTTTCGCCCCAACACCAAATTGTGAAGAGGGGAGTACATTCTGTACGTCTGCAGACAACTATCCCAGGTAGAAATCATGCATCTACCGACTTCCTTTCTTATGGCAGATAATCATCTGCCATTCAATTACGATGTGATTAGTTGTTATACTTCAGAGGAATAGTAATCGAGGAAATATATCTGTAATTTGAAGTAATTTATGAACCATACAGTTAAATCAAGGTTTTTATTACAATTTACCTTGCTGAACTATATTTTATACATTTGAAAGTACACAAATGGTGAGTTACTAAGGGAAAGGAATTAGATGTGCAAGTAGAAAACAACATCTATTTTCCAGATAACTGAAATATAATGTTCATATATGGAACACTTTGTACTAAACACAGCTTGATATTTGGGAAATTTACTATTCTTTATAAAAGTATTAGAATTTCACTAATTGTAGCTATTGTATCAATAAGTTTAAATTATACATAGATACCCAGAGCTTTCGCTGTCAAATTAAGTAATTGGACAAATGTATTTGTCAAGAATAAATCACGAAAAGACATATTTTATTCACTCCTTATTGACTCTTTATTTATTTTTAGTTTCACCAGTAAATATGTAACCGGGCAAATTCCTCCAATAAATATTATTATTACTACAAAAGAATTTAAAATTAAATGTTTGTATAGTGCAATAAACAAAGGAATACTTAAAAATAACCTCGAGACAGGGAAATTAAACTAAAATGATTAAAATAATGAAGCTCACGTCACGTAGTGCGATGACATCCCAGGTTTTACGGGCTGCCAGCTTTCGTCGTATAATTCCACGAGGTGCTTAGGAAATAACTCACCTCCTTTAAAGCTCGACATAGTAATAACGAAGAATATTAAGGATAGTTCTTAGATTAAGCTTTAAAAATTGCTTAAAATAATGAGCTATAAATAAATAAACTATTCTGAGGTGCATTGGACAATTATTTAATCTGCTTCTCGGATAAGTTTATAACACTGATAGTTTGAGCATAACCTGATAATGGCTAAAAATTCGATATAAGACTGCCGATTAGGCAGCACGACTGAATTCGAAGTGACCGTGGCACTCACCCAGGCTGTGCCCCGCCGTCGAAAACTCCGCCACTATCCCAAGGTAGCAGGTAAATTGAAACAGTTTTTTTCATATTCTACATTCTGAAACCTTAGAAATTGACGTGGTATCAGAGAATCGATAGTTAATGACCGTTTTTCTAGTTGTTTTGCTTACTTTATCTAAAAAATTGGCCGTAAAAGGAGTCGTTTTGTTACGTAATATTAGTAAAGATCTATCATTAAGCGCCAAAACTATAACGAATCAAAAGATCAGTAATTGTACTAGAATACTGCATTGTTGTTTTTCCTATCAGTTTCCTCAAATAGAGTCTACATTGCAGCGAACTTGAAAGTTTTTCTGAAAAATCCATGAATATTCTCTTCTGTGAAAAAAGACCAAGCATATTTTTAACGCGTAAGGATAACGAAAAACGGATTCACAAAACTGAATCGTTTTTGAATTACCATGCGAATTTCCAAGCCCCTCTAAAAAAACAACTTTGGCTTCTTGGTCAGTTTTTTTATTCTAGCTCACTGTATGACGATGGAAATACGCCCCTACTCTGATGAATAATTGGCAAATCATTTTGATGCTTCTAAGTAACCGGAAGATATTATTCGCTTCAAATATTAAATTTTTATACATATGTATAATCTGCAATATTTAAGAGTTCGACAAAGTTGAAGAGTGAGACTTGAATATATGAAAGTATCAATATATAAATATAATTAATAGATATAAATCAATTAATTTTCGTATAAACTGATTCACACAATCTATATCAATCACAGTCAAGTAATCAGAATCGAATTCTGCCACATATGGCCTACACCACTAATCCAGTAAAAATAAATATTCTTTATTATTCCATATACGATAATCGAAGTCGGGTTTGATTTCACGTATCGTTTCTGTATATTTATGAGTATAAAAAGGGAAGGTCGCTGAATTGGAGAGTATATTTCTTAGGTACCTATTATAAACTTCAAGCCAAATTAGCGGCATTGGACTTCACCCGAAAAAATGTTACGGAGGCAAAAATTATTAACAGATACCAAGTAATCATAATGATTATAGTAAATATAATGATTTGCTCAGTAGGATTATCGCACTTGCAGAATGCGTGTACACCTGTGGCTGTAAATTGTTTGCTATGTGAATAGGTTTAAAACACTACTTATGCCTAGATCCGTCATGAACTGATTTACCTTACGAACTGCGTCATCACTTATTTTCATACCATAAATGTGTATATTTCTCGGAAAAAAATTGGAAACGCATTTATTAAGATTCAAGGGCATTCTTGTGTTGCTCAATTGATGGCTGCCGTTTTATGCTTTTTCTTCACTCAAGTATCGATGCCAAGTTCAATACAAATAAACAAATCTCCAGGTGGTGACAGTACTGTGTACCGTATCCAAATTAAGGAATTTCACCATGAAACGAGAATCTTTTGGAAATCATTTTGACTATGTGCTTAACCTCAACTACAGTTTCAGGATTTAACGCGTCAGAAAAATGTAGATTTTAAGTTGGAGATAGGTACACATTACATACATACATATATATATATATATAGATAGAGTTACATTACTGATTGTTGGAATAGTAAACTCTAAAGATTAAGAGCTAGAAAATAGTAGTAGACATTTTAAGATTTGAGTCTGTAGTTTATGAGGATCTTCATATCTTTCAAATAATTTTTAAGCAAAAGTCATTTAGCTACAGTTATAAGAGAGTTTAGTAACTATACATTTCTCTTATGTGAGCATGAAATTACTCATTAAATATCGCTAAAACGGTATTGTGTTCCTAATCTTACTGATATTCAAGTCTGATTATGTAGATTGTAGATGTAGTACTTTACTTTAATTGTACAATACTTTAATTTCATGGTTGAATTTTAAGGATGACTATGGTGCCATTTTATTTCCATCGTCTACAGCATACCAAAGATTTCCTCTACAAAATACTGCCGTGGACGTAAAAGCAGCTCTACTACGATGAGTATCCTTCTCGAATTCCCTCTTCATAGGGAGAGAGGTACTTGCGCAATCTTTTGTAACGGAGATTTCAACGGGCGTCGTTTTTTTATCTTATATTTTCTCGAGAAAGTTCTAGAAGGTTCGGTCCTCCCCTGGAGGATCAGTTGACGCTATCAAATGAGATAATCCGTTCACTACTCTTGAAGAGGTTGACCTGCTTGCATTTAACCTTAATTCAAGGGGAATTAAATTAATAACAGAGAGGCACTGTTCTCTTTTCGAACATCTTTTATATTTGGTAGTGGTAAACATCAGCAATAACCTTAAACCCGAATAGGAAAGATTCGTAGGAAAAATATCTCAAGTTGAATCGATATCCTGATTCTTATGCAACCTATTCAGGTATTTTTCTAAAACGTGTCAAGGTTTCCTCTTTTTCGAATTATACCTTTGGTAAGTTATCGTGTACTTAAACCACACGGAGTCATATTTCTCGATATAATATATAATGAAGCTGAATTTTTGAATGGTCAAACTTTTATCACCATAAACCATGTGTAAGTATATTTCTATGTGCAACAACAAATGGAGAACATACTAATATCATGAAATGGATGGACTCAGTTATGACTTCCATTATAAAATAAATTACTTGAATACCAATTCATACCGTTGATACCATAGCCAGTCTTGGCTAATTTCAACAATTTTTGTTTGAAAACAATTGACATTGGTAGATTTAGTCAAGATAAGTTGGGACCCAGGTCTCCCACTTTCCGGGCAGATATTCTAGCCACTGAACCGTGTCTTTTCCTCACTGTCAAGGGAATGCTATTAGTTTCGTCGTTATTGTATCTTGCTGTGTTATCATTTCCAATTTCTTACGATCTTATACTCTTATTACCTACAACGCAACAAATTTCTCCTTCGTAAAGTCATCACCATCTTCAGCTAAATATTTAACGCATGTGATTTGTATAATTCAAACCGCTGTTTAATCTCATGAGAAACAGGCTTTTAGTTAACAACTACCTTGAAGAAGCATCTCCGATACAAGTCATAAGAAGTGTAAGTTAATAAAAAAATCAAAGACATTCTATGACCAGAGTAATCGGAGCCAAGACAGATTCTGTAGATTTTTTTTACAGAGTCGGCTAATTTCGATAAAAAGATTACCAACTGCAAGGATACTAATTTACACGAATCCATCGGCAAAACTATTCAAATACTAAATTGTCTTGTTTATTCCTAAAACCGACTCTCCGATTGTATAGTAGAGAAAATTTGAAATTTTACATAGCTATCCTAGTTTACCAACCAAGATCGTTTGGAATCCCAAATCATCATTTACTCGCATTGAATTTTTTTTTAGTATTTCTCGGGGTTGAATTTTTATTTAATGAATAAATTGAATCAGATGAACCAATGTACTCCAATACCACCAGGAAAGATATTCGAGGTAATGAGTACTTGACAGATAAGAGACAGTAAATATGCCTTTTCATATATAACTAGGAAACAGTGTCATGCTTCCGTTGTGGTCATCGTTATTACTTCCTTCCCCAAACGACATCCGGCATTGCGACGAACGGAACACATCGCATTCGTGTGTCAGAAGAATTCTGTAATCATTTTCAGTATTTGGAGGAAGAATTCTGCAAACTCCACCGATTGTCTCTCCAGTTATAAATTACTCATGCATAATTTCGGTAACGCATTTTTAACTAATCAAAGTTCCTTAAAACTATAGTTGGCGTCAAAGTAAATACATCCTAAAATTTCTTAATATTGTATACCTTAAAATATATCGACAACGCGAAAAAATGAATTGAATTGAAGTTTGATTTATTTGAACAAGCTACCAATAGCAAAATATAAATCGACATCTGGAAAACGAAAGAATTATTTTGCACAACTAAATTTAAAGTAGTTTATTTAACCTTTTTGGTTCCATTAGAATATCATCGATTTCTTACTATTAAATGAAAATAATAATTCAAGGAAGCCTTTACTGCTATTCCATGTAATACATTTTTAGGCATTTAAATGAAAATAGTTGAATGAAATTAACAACTACGTAATGAACATAACTTGGCTCGATGATAAGGAAACAGAACTTCCTATGTTCCACAATAGAAATTTATTATTCTGACCGACCGACCATCATCACCTGAGAATGGCCATCTATGCCCGAAACAGGTCGGGATAATAAGATTCTACTGAAGATTCTACCTAAGAAGTATAGTTTCTTTACCATATTGGTATGTCGTTTCTCGAAGTTCAGCCGTTTTATATTAATTAATTTAATAACTTTGCTCTTTTGTCACTTTTTAATTCAAGGTGATCTTTAACTTTGGACTTGTATGCACTTCGTTGTTACACAATTTTCATCTTATTTATGATTTTAAAGTTGTCGCACACCTTGTTACCCTTTGTTTATTCCTTGAATTTTCGTTACGTGGCTGAATTGTTTTTTTTATTTTCATTTAGTTTTTTGTAGGTTAGATTTGGATGGTTGTTTGTATGTAATCGGTTCGAGGAATGGGCAGAATTTAGGAAGTTATTTGGAGTGTGCAGTGCATGTAAAGGGGTAAGATGTAGAAAGGGATATAAACTTCTTGTTGTTTTCGTAATCACCGTAAGAAAAGTCAAGTAATCTTCTTCTAATTCTACGCATCTGGAAATTATTAATTGTCCTTAATATTTTACCGAATATATTTTGCACAAGTAATCTCTTTCAGATATATTTTGTGTTAAAAACTGTATCAAACCTCGCAATATCCTTTTCTAAACCTTTGTTTGGCTCCTTTCGATCAGTTGCTCAATTGTTTCCATTCGATTGCCTTTTGGATTTTTGTATATCAGGTCTAAGTAGTTGTTCGTATATCATCGGTTGGAGGAATGGGAAGAATTTAAGAGGTTTGTAGGAGTGGGATACGGGTTTGAATGGATGAGGGATTGAAAAACTTCTTGAAATTTAATTGTTCCAACACCAAGCGTGTGCAAAACTAAGGCTGAAGGAGGATGTATCTAATCCCACTTTGCATAAGCCGTGTCTCCTTAATTTATACTTTTGTAGTCGCTGAATTCATTCATACGTGATCTTGATGAGGTTTCAGTCCTTTTTTGAGCAACTCGACGCGTCATTTCCGCTAGATTCGCTGTTCTCATTTAGTGGTCACGTCAAATAGGAAGTTCCTGTCCATTTCTTTAGTAATATTTTAAATTTTCTTAGAACTTTTCGGCATATATTTAAACACTTCCTTAACAATTTTGAGGTTATTGACTTCACTAATTGCAGTTTTTTGCAAAGTCACCAAAAAAGTCAATTACAGCATCATCTAATCAAAATTATATGCATTTACATTTATTTTCTGTTCTATAGCCTCGACGAAAATATTTAAGGTCTGTTATACTGCCATCCAATGTCTGTTATGCTGTCTCCCGAATGCGCCGTTGACTTCGTGTATTCATAGTAAATTTACATAAATACCCCGCAAGCCACCATGTGGGGCTATGAAAACACCAAACGTCCTAATTAGCTTTTGATCTGTATTTATTTATTTACGTAATTTAAGTAACAGCATATTTTAAGTGGGAAAGTTCCTACTTTATTTAATATAGAATTTTACATTCTCAAGAGATCTCCAAAGTGTTCCTCCTTATGAACGTAAATACATCAAACCCTGCTGCTCCTTATAGAAATATTTTCCGGTTAAGGGTTTTAAAGGCGTCGTTACGCTGCACGCCTATTGTTTATTATTTTAAAAGTAAACACATAGACAGCACAAGGCCTTTACGATGGATTACAAATAATAATAATCTGTAGCTACAAAAACACAACTTCAACCGAAACAACTTCACAATAGAAAAACAGTTAAAAACACAACTTCAACAACAGATTAAATAAGGAAATATCTAAACAAAAAATAAGTGGATAAAAACGAGTATGTATTCGTATCTGATTACATGTTTTATGTATGGACCTAAGCTTAAATTAATAAGAATCCTATTTTATTGTTTATTTTCAGTTGTTCACGGTGGGTGGAAGACCGCAGATAGGAGAATATATGCCAGTTTCACGTCCCCTCATCCCATTTAGCAGGTCAGATACAAGAGACACCATCATCATGAACGATAGACCATCGTCTCAGGTGGAACACAGACCTCCGTCTCAGATGGAACAAAGACCGCGCCAAGGCATAGTCTATAGTGACGAGCCATACCACTCCAGGGTACGTTCTGACCAAATACAGCAAAGCACAGTGACGAATCACGATAGACGCATCGTGCTTGATCCGACGAGGGCAAAGGACAGGAAAAACACTGATGAACAACCTGTGTGGCTACCCAAATCCGAAACCCATTCGACAGAAAGAAGAGATGGATCGACTCGTCCGCAAATCAATCCTTCTCATGTGCATGATAAAAGGGGCAATACACGACCAGAAAATCGTGGCCCATCAAATAGAGGTCAGCAGAGTAATGCCAATAGCCCGGTGAATAGAATGGGAACAATCGAAGTTCCCATCGAAGACTATTCCATTTCAAGAAACGAGAGTATCGGTGATGCCAGAAGAGTTTTGCCTCAGAACGTGTTCCACAAGAAGAATTCTGGGGATATAGTTTTCCCTGGACCGACTAGAGATCCTTCTTTACCCTCCCGGATTAATTCGCAGGGATCTTTCGCCCCAACACCAAATTGTGAAGAGGGGAGTACATTCTGTACGTCTGCAGACAACTATCCCAGGTAGAAATCATGCATCTACCGACTTCCTTTCTTATGGCAGATAATCATCTGCCATTCAATTACGATGTGATTAGTTGTTATACTTCAGAGGAATAGTAATCGAGGAAATATATCTGTAATTTGAAGTAATTTATGAACCATACAGTTAAATCAAGGTTTTTATTACAATTTACCTTGCTGAACTATATTTTATACATTTGAAAGTACACAAATGGTGAGTTACTAAGGGAAAGGAATTAGATGTGCAAGTAGAAAACAACATCTATTTTCCAGATAACTGAAATATAATGTTCATATATGGAACACTTTGTACTAAACACAGCTTGATATTTGGGAAATTTACTATTCTTTATAAAAGTATTAGAATTTCACTAATTGTAGCTATTGTATCAATAAGTTTAAATTATACATAGATACCCAGAGCTTTCGCTGTCAAATTAAGTAATTGGACAAATGTATTTGTCAAGAATAAATCACGAAAAGACATATTTTATTCACTCCTTATTGACTCTTTATTTATTTTTAGTTTCACCAGTAAATATGTAACCGGGCAAATTCNATCTTTCAATTTATGTGCAGTACTGTAACTACCTTTTCTGGTACACAGTTCAAAATACATTGGTTTACATCTTTCCTGATTAGGGAATGGAACTTTGAATTCCAGTTTTTTTTTTAATTTCAACAGTTTAAAAAATTCAGTTTTTCTGCCATTGAATACCTTTCTAAAATGCAAGTTTGTTGTAAGTTACCTTGGAAAGTAAGAAGCTGCTCTGCTGAGGATGATATTAGTATTCACTACAGCTCTGTATATCAATCATTGGTTATTGAGGATATCCACATCTAGGATACTATCACTCAGGAGCTATCCCTGCCAATTCTCTCTGCAGTCAAAGCAAATCAATATAATAATAATAACCTGCTTAACGGTGCCTAAGACAACCATCCAAGAATTTAAATTCTTTCATTCAATGTTATTATGAACATTCTAAGTCATGGATAATTTCCATTATATTAAAATGTCTAGAATTTGCATTATTCTATATATGCACACATTTACTTCTTTCCTTGAGGTGTTATTTGGTCAACATTTAATTGATATTACATTGTCCCTCATTGAGATTGTAATTTACTAAGAATTGACTCAATGTTTGATTAACTAAGATGAAAATTCATACACATCCTTTGCTCATGCATGTTCATGTTAATATATCATAATGTTTTAGCTGGAAATTATAAAAATAAAATCTGTTAATTTCTTTTTGAGTTTATAATTGATGGTTGGATGATTCTTTGATCACATCCATGTGATTGATATATGAGTGGTTATAATATTTAGTTTTGTGGTCAATCTCCCAATCTTTTTAGGCTAAATTAAAATTTATTAATTTTTAAGTATGAATTGTTTATGAATCTGTTATAATCTAGGTACAATCAATTATTAATTGTAAATTACTCTTTTCTTACCCTACAGAAGACAAGAATCTCAGTGTTCATTGACAGAAGGATTTCCTTTGGGATATAAAACAGTATGTCGGCAGAAGTACATTTACAGAAGATTGTTAGCTCTTAATGAAGATGGGAAAACCCATTCAGATATGTTCCGCCTACCATCTTGTTGTGCATGCTTTTTGAAGTCTGTAGGCACAAGTACAGATAGCTCAACTTAACTGAGTCAACTCAAAATGGGAAAACAGACTTGAGAAGCAGTTGATGATTTTCCATGATGGAGAATTTATTTTAAATAGAATGTGGAATGAGTCAACTGAAACAGTTGAGTCTACCCTTAGCTTCCTGATTCCTGAGTCAAGCTGAGATCGTTCTGCTTTGGTGCTAGAGGATTATTATTTAAAAAGGCACAATACATTTCTGCCTATAATATTTATATTAGTGTTGTCATATATTTTACTGAATTTTGTCATTACTGGAGGAAGATTTGAAAAATATTTTCTAAAGTTTTTGTCAAATATATCTTATTCAAGTTCAGTAGCATCTGATTATTATAGTTGCTTCATATTTAAAGATGACTGACTTTAAAGAGGGGCAGTGAGTCTATATGTTAATATTGCAAGTGTTGAAAGATGGAAAAATGCTTTGTCTATCATTGTGGTATGAACATTCGACATTCCTTTTATTTTATTTGACTATGCAGATACAAAGTGTCAATAACATTTCCATGATCTCATGAGTTACTTAGCTTTCTGGTTATATTTGCAATTTTTATCATAAAGATTTTAGTGGTATTAATATGGAAGCTTTTGTTTAAATTTTGCTGTAATTTGGATATTCACTGAAGGAAAGAAATAGTATTTTGCATATTTTTACACTGATGTATATATTGTTTGTTGAAGGTTTTTATGCCATGTTTGATATAATGTATATTATCTATTTCCTCTTTTTCATGGAAATAAACTATTGGGTTTTTCAGGAGCAAGTTGTATACCCAAAAATGGCCCAGAACAAAGATGATAAATGGCTGTATGTGGTCAACCAAGATCCTTATGTTCAAGGAGTCAGAGTAGAGAAATGTCTGTAAGTGTAAAGATCTCATATATTTTGAATTTCAATAGATAGATTCAAGGAGACATTTCATACTTCCTAAAAGAATTTTTCATCTGGATGACTTCCCTGTGTTATCATTTAGAAAATAATGTTTACTAGTGCTTCTGTTTATCCTAGGTCCAAAATTAGCAAAATTCAATGTATATAAATGCAATATTGTTTCATGAATTTGATATATATGATTTTCTGTTGCTTTACCTATATCTTAACTTCAGGGTATCATGGTTTTTTTTTGTATTCATTGACCCCAAACAAACATTTCCTATTCTTCATAAGCTATGTACCAGCTAATTTGCTATATTTAGAATGAAAGAGGAGGAAATTATTGTTTCTACTGCAAATCTTGCTAAAATATGTAAAGTATATCTGAATAAATTAGAGTTAGTGTAATAAATAGGATGCAAAGTTTAGCCAGTAGAATTCTGAGGGGCTGCTCATCGAGTGTAAAAGAAATAGCATACTTTTCCCTGATTCGTCCTCTCCTTGAGTATTGCTGTGCGATTTGGGATCCTCACGAAGTAGGATTAACATCCCATCTTGAGATGGTTCAACGTAGGGCAGCTAGGTTCGTTAAGGGAGATTTCAGAT